>BGNK01001081.1:0-105311 GCA_003297005.1 Symbiodinium sp. clade A Y106 | reverse complement strand
AAGTCACAGTGCTACGAGCCCCTGGCCCAGGGGCGATTCGAAGAGTTGAGTGGAAGGCGTTAGCGAATGAGTTTCTGTGTGACCGCAAAGTGGTTTTGCATACGGACTCTGCTAAAAGCTACAAACTCAAAGTGCCCGGAGTTTTGCACGATCGCGTAGTCCACTGTAAAAAGAGAGTGAAAGTGCAGGGCAAGTGGCGATGGCAACAGCCCCACTACGTCCGTCTCGTTAAGCACAAACTGCCCGGTAGCAAAGGAAAGACATTGACTGTAAAGTCAGGCACTCAGATAATTGATCGCGTGTGGCGCTTCCTCAAAGAGCGTGTTCGCGTCAACCAGCATACCAAAGCTGGCAGTGCCTTGTTGCGAGCCAAATTGAGATCCGCACAGTATGATTACTGGCATCGCAATATGGATATGTGGGTGGCCACGGGGAGGCTATGCTCCCATGCNCCAGCATACCAAAGCTGGCAGTGCCTTGTTGCGAGCCAAATTGAGATCCGCACAGTATGATTACTGGCATCGCAATATGGATATGTGGGTGGCCACGGGGAGGCTATGCTCCCATGCCATGAAAAAGTTTTTGTCTTAGTGTGCTTCAGTAGGCCTGCTTTGCCATACGGCCGCAGTTTTGTCACACTCGTTCATGTCGGCTCTTCACGTCCAGCGCCACCGTTGTCAAAAAAATTGTGTCTATGCATGCTTGCTTCTTTCTGTGTNAGTAGGCCTGCTTTGCCATACGGCCGCAGTTTTGTCACACTCGTTCATGTCGGCTCTTCACGTCCAGCGCCACCGTTGTCAAAAAAATTGTGTCTATGCATGCTTGCTTCTTTCTGTGTGTGCATGCGCTAGCAGCCTTATCTATCCGATGTCATGCTTGCTCATGGTGCTCAAGCCAACATACAGGCAATGTTTGACATCGACCTGGGCGCAACATCCACGGTTCATGGTTGACTCATGTTTGCAAANCTTGCTCATGGTGCTCAAGCCAACATACAGGCAATGTTTGACATCGACCTGGGCGCAACATCCACGGTTCATGGTTGACTCATGTTTGCAAAACGTGCCGCATCCACATAAACTCGCTTAGCTTAGGCCAAACATGAGCATAAACACGAAAGCAACCATTCCGGTTTCGTTTGACACAGATTGTTGAGACAACATCCACGGTTCATGGTTAACATTGGTCAATTCATGTTTGCCGCTTCCACATAAGCCCGCTTAAGCAACACATGAGCACAAACACGAAAACCTAGGTACCTGAGGGGGGGGNTCATGGTTAACATTGGTCAATTCATGTTTGCCGCTTCCACATAAGCCCGCTTAAGCAACACATGAGCACAAACACGAAAACCTAGGTACCTGAGGGGGGGGTAGCATATATATATATATCCCTGTCTTTCTCCCTCTCTTTTAGTATCTCTCTATCTCTGTTTCTTCGTCTTGATATGTAGTATGTATTTTTTGCCTTGAAGCCGCCCAAAGCTGAAACCGACCTGCGCAGTGGGGGTCCGACACCTTCGCCGCCCGCTCCGCCAACACCTGGAGCGTCGTGTCAGGTGCTGGATGCATTGGGTTAACGGTCTACTTTTTTACCTTAGCTACTCGAAAACCCGCGTTTTTTGATGACTTGTATAACGAAATCAATAATAAGGAGGCCGAAAAAGGTAGGTTTTGGTGGGTTAAAGTGGGGCTGCAAAGGTTTATAGGCCTTTAAAGGTTTACTGGACCCTTGTTTTTTTTTGCGCTTGTACAAGGAAATCATAGCGCAAAGCAAAATCGTAGGTTGCTTAGGATCCAATCAAAGCCAAAAGGTTTTACGGGTGTAGATCAGGGTTCTCTTCTCGATGGGGCCTCCTCTCCACGGAGGCATAGTAAGTAATTATATTGCAGGCGATACGAGGCATTATGTTTGCCGTTAACAGTCGTGTATTCGCTTTACGGCTGTTCACTGTTGGTGTTTCATTTTTTGGATTTTTCCTTCAATTTTTAGGTGTTTTTTGGTTTGGGCTTCTGGGTTTGGTGTACAGGAGGCGCAGCTTCTAAAGCTTGATGAATATGACCATTTATGCATGTCTGCACCGGTGCCGCTATCAGAACAATCGTTTGTGGTTAATGTGTATTTCGGTTGCGACGGGGGTAAATGTGTTAGTCCTGAAGCCTTGAAGCTACCGTGTGAAGGTGTGTCTCTATTCGTCGGACTATGTTAGTTTGCTCATGGACGCTTTTGGATCTGCTTCAGCATGATCGTGATGCCCGCGCCACACACGCATACACACAGAGGCGCATGACCGCATCATTGTCATCGTCAGTATCGCTCCGGTTTTTGTCACCATCGTCATCCTCATGATAATTTGCCTATCATGCCCAGCAGGCTCGTCATCATCACCACCACGAACACAGCCATCTTATGCATTTTATGTGCGTTTTCTCTGCACCTACTCGCCACGATCAATGTCGTCATTACCCCAATACCACCATCTTCATCATTATCCTTCTCGTTGTCGGCATCGTCGCCGTCATCTTCGGTTCCAGTGCATATTCAGTCATATTCTTCCGCGCAGCACTCAACTTCTAAGAGCGTTAGGAGCAACAGTTAACTCCCAACTTTTTGATTGGCCTAGCCACAAGAAGGAGGGCCTTGACCTCTAGTGTTGGGATCCCATAGCCGCGAGTTTTCAAACCTCTCCGACACGCACACTTGTGCAAAGTGATTGAGCCTTGTAGAGACAATGCCGATCTCGTTTTCGTCCTTTCGTCCTTTAGACCTTGTAGCGGCAATGCTGATTTCGTTTTCGTCCTGTGTATCTTACACTCTCTCGAACTAGTCTCGATGTAGTTCCTCGGAACTGCATTCTCGACCCTCGTATTACGCAGATACCTGAATTAGACCATTACAAACCTTAAACCCTGATAAGTACATGTATATATATATATATACACACATACCCCGAAACCGAAACATCACGGCTGCAGGCAGGCCTGCGTGGCCCCACGTGCCAGACGGAGCCTCCCTTCGTTTTGTTTCACGTCAGATGTCAGGATTTTGGGGCACTTCAGTACCTATGAGTCCCAGCATAGTTAATGGTTTACGGTTTAGGATCCATTTACTTCGAATCATCATGCATTGTCCCAGATACAGACCAACAAGTAAAAAATTGCGATGCTACATCACTGGGTACTTGGTTGCTTCGGGGTTGGGGCCATATACTGTCTGGTTCTCAGTAGGGAATGGGGGAATGGATCCCTATAGTAGTCCCAAAACAAACCCCAATAATAGTTCCCATGATCCATGCCCCCATTCCCTACTAAGCACCGGGCAGTACAGGATTGCTTCTGTGTTCAGGCTTCTCGGCTTTCGGGCGACTAAGTTTGGGTCTTTGTTTAAGGCTTCATGTGTGAGCACACAGCTGGAGTTCATGACTTCTAGTTGCAGTCTCCCACCAGCTTACCAGGACGCCGACTGCAAGAACGTCGCCGGCTGCGTCCGATGTGCTCACAGTGGATATTGCACTGATCAGCCAATCTCTGTCGTCGTGTGAAAGTTAAACGACGCCCAAGTTTACAGCCTTCCTGGAGCTTAACACGGTTTGTCGAAGCTACTGTAACCCTTGCCTGCCAGAATCCTTTCGACGGATCTTCGGGCTCTCAGTCACTTCGCTAGCTTGTTTTAGGGCTCAGGGTTGAGGGTTTGGGGCTTAGGGTTTTAGGCCCCCGCGCCGCTCTTGTAAGAAAACAAAGGTCTTTGATTGAAACGCTCAACGCTTTCCCCAAAGGCTCCGTGTACCTATAAAGGAGATACTTAGGCCTTAAAGTACCTGTTTAGAAACCCGCCTAAGGCTTAGAAGGACATACTATATGGGTAGGGGTGCAGGGTTTAGCGTTTAGGGCTTCTATAGGGGTGGGGTAGGACTTTCCAGAGCGAAGGATCTTACAATGGGTTCGCATATGAAGCTTTGGGGGGCTGGTGCAGGGTTTGGCATTGGGTTTAGTGTTTAGGGTTTTGATCGAGGGATCCTGGCGTCGAAATTTGAGTCCTTGGGGTTCAATGACTCAACAGACGTTTGCCACAACAGCGATTAATCCCATAGTGACGCAATGTAATCCCTGACATCTGGGCCAAACCTTAAACTCTGAAACCCCTTTAACCCTAACCCCCAAATCCCAAAACCCTCTCCGGTCGGTTTCGTACATCGTTACCACCATGTATCTCTAAACACCAAGTAGCTAAGTACTTACACAAAAACTCTAAGCGAGACTCCTCCAAGGAGATACCGTCCTTACTTCGGACTTTAGGTAGTATTCCACTACAGTTCTTACATGAGTATACTATAGTCTCCCACCACGCACTATTCACTGCAACAGCTGCATCGTTCATGGCGAGTTGTGCCCCCGGAAAGCTGGCGTTGTCTTGTACACAATCTCACCTTCCCTCGCAGCACCAAGGAGCTTCAATCTGAAACCCTCAGGGCTTACGGCTTAGGGTTTGGGTTCAGTGACCCTCAAAACCCTAAGCCCTGCGGGCTAAACCCTAAACCCCCTGGCCTGTCCAGACTGAAAGCTTAAAGCTGAGATGAAGCGGTTTAGTTCTTTTGTTTCTGCCGTTCAGGGTTCGTCGCTTTGCCTTGATGCCCTACCTTATCAGCAAAACCCGAAGGGTAGTTTCCGGTCGGAGTTTCAGCCGTTCATTGAGGTTTTAGTGTTGTTGTTTCAAGTGGCTCGGCACCAGAGACACTCCTTGACTCCTTGAGAATAACTAGGAACCTTAAAGGGTCTCATTGTAATCCAGAGATCTGAAACATCTGTAGTGCAGTTCTTTGAGAGTCGTTATACAGTTATACAATTTCATGCTTATACTATTACAATATCCCCCAGAACCTTACTCCAGTTATTGATGCCCCCCTTTTTCACGACTGCCCGTTCCAAACGGAGGCTATTGTATGAGTTCCATGCTAGTTAGCTGCTAGTTTCCTGGAGGATAGTTCTTGAGCCCAGAGGTCTGACCTGCGGTTGGGTCTTATAGGGTTTTGTAACGAGTTTAACTTTACAGTGTTCTATAGGTTGGGAGGGTTCGGGCCTTCGGCATTCAAGATTTGTAGTTTCAGTGCAGAAGTTGAGAGGTTGGCTCAGGGTGTTGGACATATCGTTGTAGTAGGGTTGTGGGATGTTGGCTGATGTTGATGTGGGATTTGAGGTTTTGGTGTTAGGGATGTAAGGATCCTGATAGTATAGATGCTTTGTATAGTGATACGATTATTATTATACTATCTTATGCCCCAACACCCTGTCAGATTGCTTGATGGTTCCTATGCTCAAGGGAACGAAGGTGAAGCTTAGTTCAGAAGGGGAAGCCGCAATCTTTGCGGATCTTTGCGGTCACTTCTCTGTCGAATGCGCCGTGCTCTCTCGCAAGCTTGGAGCCACCCTAAACCCAAAGCTCTAAACCTATAGACCCCAAAACCTAGCCAGCAAACCCTAGTCGCCTAAAAACGGAAAGCTCTGGCTCTAAAGCTCAGGGTTCAGGGTTTCGGAATAAAGGACATTTCAGAGTCAGCCCTAAACCCTAAGCCCTAAACCCTGATCCATAAGCCCTACAAGCCGCAAACCGTAAACCCTAAGCCCTCAACCGTAAACCCTAAACCTGATTCTTCTTGCTAAGTCGTCCAAGTTTCGCACCAAGCGCGGAGCCCTCGACTGAGAGTTCTTTTGCAAATTCAGTTATGTGCATGCTTGAAAAAGCGACCTCCCAAGCCTGCAACACATCGAATCTTGTGAAAATCCGAAAAGTAGTATCAAAATCCTCTTATAGCTGTAGTCCTTATAAAAACGACGGAATACTTGTATAATATAATTATACTCTATACTGTACCCCAGAGTGTCTTCATTTATGGAAGCCCTTATGTCTTATGTCTCTACATAGTACAAAGGTTACAAAAGCAGGTTCTCTGATTTAGGCTTTCTTAAGGTAAGGATCATATACGTGTTTGTGTCCTATATAACTAGACTAGTACCCAGAAACCTCACAGCAACAAAGGGGTGTACGGTTGTGAGTTCCCTTAAGCATGAACCCTGAAACCCTCAACCTCAAATTGTGTACTGTGGGTCAGCGTCGCAACATAAATCGTTGACAGTAGCTCTGCCCGGCGACGCGAACGTTAGCCTCTGAACTGGCGCAGACGAGTCAAAGGAAGCATGCTGTGCGACAAATGAATTAGGGCCATCAGGATTGAGGCTCGAATGCCGGCAACAGTGCAGCCCAATATCCTGCGTTCCAATCCTACGCACCTTAGTGCGTTGGCAGGCCATAAGGCAGAGGGTCAAGACTCCACAGTACGTACATGCGTATATGTGTGTATGCATATATATATATATATACCCATAACATAATGCAACAAGTACACTTTCTACTGTATTATATAACCTCATCTGGTATTGTAATACATATAAAGTACAGTATACTGATATATTGTACCCTACTTTATTTAGTTATACCATACTTGATATCATACTATGTTAACTATAACACTAGGTCATCTCAGATCATATTGCTATATACTGTACTGCTCTTTTTGCATGTTCAACTGTTGTGATATGTTATGTTATGCTAGGTTATGTTATATTACATTATGTACTATAGAGCCGGAGGACAGTGAAAACGGCTCTGAAAGAAAGGTTATTGAGTATTTCCAAGAAGCAATCGATCAAGGGGTTCACGAGCCCCAACCCATGAACTCTTTCCAGGGTTTAGGATAGGGTTTTAGGCTTTTGGGTTGAGGGCTTAAGGTTTAGGGCTTTAGGGTTTAGAGCTTTTGAGGTTTCGGAAAACCGAAACTACAGTGTGGGCTTTACACTTTGGGGTTGCTCTGAGCTCCGTCAGGCCCATGGATTGGATTAGAGCTGTCTAAACCCTAAACCCTAAACCCTGAACCCTGAACCCTGAACCCTGAACCTGCCTGCCCAGTAGAGCTTTCTTTAGGCCCCTGGCTCGGCATAAACCTTGGCCTTCCATGTAGTTTTTGTATGCTCAAAAACACGAAGTGGTCTGCTGCAGTTCAGGGCGCGGCAAGCCAGCTTCGCATGGCTGCAACGACCGGGATGGCTCAGGGATGGCCAGATGCATTCTGATGGTCGAGTGGCTAGACATGCAACTCTTGTAGTATGCCCCTTGTATATAGTAATCTTCACAGTAGTTACCCTTTACAATAAAAGTTGTTTTGACCACAGCAGTCTCGACACTAATCGGTGTAACTGTTGATATGGAAGTTCCTGTCATTGTTGTCATTAACGCTATCTTTGCGGTCTAATGATCGCCAACGAGGTTAGTCTTCTTTAGCCTCATTGCTGTGAACATCGGTCTCAGTACGGCGAGATTCGAATTCTCGGGCATGGATCCAGTAGGGTTGAGGGTTTAAGGTTCCGGAGCTAGTATATTCGCAGACGACACAACACCTAAACATAAGACGAATAACGTAAAATTCCGGCAGGAGGGTCCCTAAACCCTAAGCCCTAAACCCTGAACAGTTTCCGGATTTGGGGGAGTCTAGGGGTTGCCTTTGCTTTGACCACGTGTCTGAGTGGGGTTGGGGGGGTGTCGGCGTGTAGGTTCAGGGTTCACGGGTGTAGGGCTTAGGCTTTATCGATGTAGGAACCTAGGGTTTATGGGTGTCGGGTTTACGGTTTACGGTTGTAGGGTTCAGTTAAGGGGTTGAGCGCAAGTATGTGTAAGTGATGCCTCGACCATGTGTCTGCCTTCCATTGAGCCTGGACAACACTCTTTCCCAGGTGTGACATGTAGACATGCTGCGGCCGCCGGAATACCTTGATATGGGGCTCGCATGTGAGGGATGCTCCCACCAACTCTGCGTAAGCCTCTCCTGTCCTTTGAGCCTTAACCCTAGACCCTAAACAAGACCCCAAACCCTAAGCCGCGCGCACATAGATGTAAAGCTCCCGACTCTCACGACCTAGTAAAGCCCTGTTTAGTCGCCTGGTACCCACATCTTCACGTAAAGTGAGACAATGGGGTTGGAAGCATTCCAGCGCCCAAGTCGAGTGTTGCTGCAGCATGTTGGGTTTTCTGTCGCGGTGGCTTGGGTCCGCGGCAATTTTAGGCGGCTTGACACTTTCCGTGCCAAGGAGGCTTCTGTTGAATTTGGGGTTCTGAATAAATTGGGAGCAGTGTATCCGCGAAGTATAAGAGACCCCACAAGACTAATCCACTTCTTTAAGGACCCTCTAATACAATACATGCACGTATATGTATGTATATATTAAAACAAAGATATGCGCATTTACGTGTATGTATGCATATACAGACATGTATGTAGTACGCTTGTAAGAACAGCATCCCAGCATCTAGCCAGAGATTTGTTTGCAGCCTACACCTACTTATCCTGGACCTTGACCTGGAACTCGATCTTGCTCATGCGTGAAAACTCTGGTACCAAAGGACTCCAGAAGTCGCTACATAATCCAGAAGTAGACCTTATAAATCATGATAACACAGCTGAGTGGTGTATGCATATCTATGCACAAAGATCTGTTTAAACAATCATACAAGGCATTGCTAGAAGCATCGTGAAAGCGCCCTCCTGAAGCTGCTCCAGATGAAGCTGAAACCTGATGACCTACAGGCAGAGCTTGTCGGACAAAAATCATGCGAATCAGAAGCTGAGAGGATCCTTTGTTCAGAGGTCCCTGTAGCACGGATCCTAAAATCTAGAGCCCACAAAATATAGGGATAGTTGGTGTCCCTCTTATAGTCTGAAACTCCCGGGTGTCTTAAAGTCTCTGGGCTGCCTACTTTGGAAAATTAGAGGCCCAGGCAGGCCGGTTTGTTCAGCCGGGTGTTTGGACGTTGCAGCCTTGATGCCCACATCTCGCAGCGTTCAGCGCCCCAAACCCTGAACTGTGAGACCCCTGAGCCCTAATTTAGGGACCCCAAAAGCACATAAGCATAAGCATTGTATAGGGATATCCCTATCCTTATTTTTGCTTATGTGCTTTTTTGGGGCCCCACTAATACCATCTAATGCCGGATTCCTGGTTTCGTGATGATACTCTGTAAAAGCGGGCTAGGGCGGTTGCTTTAGACCCTTTATTTGTGGCTTCCTGTTCTGCAACCGCGGTTTCGTGGTCACTGACTCTACCCTTACCGGTCGTTATAGACTGTAGAACTCGACAACCCCCCCCCCCCCACAAGGCCCTTCTGCGACCTCATAAAATCCGATCTGCTAAAGCCCTTATTGAGATTTCCTGATAGACCTAAACCCCTAAACCTCTAAACCCCTGAACCCCTAAACCCTAAACTCCCCTAAACCCCTAAACCCTAGGCACTATAGACCTCAAATCCTACACTGTCCTACACCCTAAAGCCCCTGAACGCTAAACTGAAACCCTGAAACCCTATAGATCCCTTGTGGATCCCTTTAAAGGAACCCTTATAGATCCCTTCAAGAACCCTAAACCACTAAACTCCCTAGCCCTAAAGCACCCCCTACCCCCTACCCCCACCCTAATCCCTAAACTCCTTAAATCCCTAAACCCTGAAACCCTATAGATCCCTTGTGGATCCCTTTAAATGAACCCCTCCCTTTTTGGCACCCTAAAGCCCTAAACACCTAAACTCCCTATAGCCCTAAACCCTAAACCTCTAAACCCCTCTACCCTAATCCCTAAACTCCCTATAGCCCTAAAGCGCCTCAGCCCGAGGCTTCAAACCTGGCGAGGCGGCGGGTGCCTCGAACGATCGGCCCCGGCCCAGTGCGGAGCAGCGGTCTCGGGAGGTTCTGTGGGGGGTTTAGGGTGTAGGGGTTTAGAGGTTTAGGGTTTAGGGTTTAGGGGTTTAGGGGTTAGGGGTTTAGAGGTTTAGGGTTTAGGATGGTTTTAGGGTTGAGTGCGGAGCTTTGATGAACAGGATTTTTGGGGTAATTGTAGGTCAGAGTAGAAGCTATATATGTATGTAACGAATTTCCTCAGGGTTGCTAGTATAGCTGTAGCCTACTTGTTCGGACCACAGTTCTGTCAGGTGCCTCGGACACAACTGTCTAAGCACGAAACGGCCCTCCTAAATCCTAAACCACTGCTGACATGTGGGGTGCAAGGTTCAGCGGCTTATGGAGCCTTGATTACAACTAGGTTCCCCAGTAGTACCCTTTTACCTTTTTTTTGGGGGGTTCCCTTATTAAAACCGAATAGTAGGAAAAAGGGTACCCTTATTATTATGGGGCCACTGGGGAACCTAGACAAAACCCAGGACCCAGTTCGGGCATTCACAAAATGAGGTTTCGGCCTCTACGGATTCGATGACCCTCTTGGAGGCCCTGTTGACTTAGTAAGTCTCCTTAGTATCCCCTAGAAACCATGTTATAATCCCCCATAACCCACCTTGCTAACCCTACTTACTAAGTCAACAGGGCCTCCAAGCTGAATGTCTGAGCCCACCTCCTTCCCTTCCTCGTGGTTCCCTTACCCCTGCCATTGCCACTGCGACTGCCACTTCCTTCTTCTACTACTACTGCTACTACTGCTACTACTACTGCTACTACTACTACTACTATTACGACGACCACTGCCCCCACTCAGGCCACCAAGGGTCAGCCTACCTGCAGCTGAACGTGTCAAAGCGCAGGCTCTGACCGGGCTTCTCCGAAGGGATTCAGGGTTTAGGGTTCGCGGTTCCATATACATTAAATATTTGGAGATATTTGGAGGATCACACCTAGTAAGTAAGGATTTTGTTCAGAATTAGGGTCGGTTATGATTCCAGTTACACCTGACTTATGACCCTATAGTAGGATCCTTCGGGGTTTGCATAAGCACTCTATGTGGCGTTTGCGGTGGCCATGCAAGTCTAGGCCTCCAACGGCGCCTAATTTTAGAATATCGGCATCACTCTCCGGAGCAGTCACTTATAGCTACAGTCCGAAGTCAGAGCTTTTCCTGAGATTATCTCGGCCTTTGTTATTCACTGCTTCGTGGGGCCGCGCAGCCCGAGCAGTGATGTCGATTCGTATCTTGCCGGGCCTGGCAAGCCAACGGAAAGCATGCCCAAATATGTTGATTCCTGCTTCCTGACACAAAGATGCCGCCCCCCCCCCCAGAGCAGCGCAGATTTGTCTGTCTTTTCCTGCATGTGAATGTTATGCAATTATTAATATTAATATTATTACAAAGCTCAAAACAGGATGAACTCCAGCAATACAAGAACATTTCCACAGGTGCCGGTGGAGCCGAAAGTACCAGGCACCGGGGGCTTCTCAGCTGCTGCATTGTTGATCAGCATCGTTATTCTGTTTCTTCCATTTTTTTGCATAGGTTAGGTTCGGTAGACGCTTGTCCTTTCCACCTGTATAGAGGGGTTTTTAATGGCATTTCATATGCATCTACATGCTTGTGGCAGACAGTGTACTCCCTGTGCAATAAGCTTTTGTTTTGGGGGTTCGAAAGCTTCTAAGCTTGAGCAACTAGAGCTCGGAGACGACACATACATCATCTACTGTGTCAGGCATCGATGCTGCGACAAGGGCAGCGAATTCGGATCGCGAAAAACGACAAATTCACAAGCATGCGTGATCTAGAATGTCCTGATCTGCTGATTGAGGGTGACGGCAAACATGAGTTCACAATCCAAACAATCCAAAGACATCAAAGCCCAGACATCTTTCGGGCGCTTAGTGTAAGGTTCAGTGGCAGTTTCGGCAGGAATGTCAATATTCGGTGTCGGAAATTATGGGGTGAATCCTCGCGGCAGGCTGGAAAGATTTCGACGTGCGCATGCAAGAGGCCTGCAAGATCTTGCGATTCACAGCAGCTTACAAAGGTCAGGCTTTGGGGTTCGCAGCGTCAGATTACAGTTTAATTACTGGTTTAGGCTTGAGTTGTAGGGTGAATGTTCCGGACAGAAACATAGCAGCCAAGCCGTCAACCCGGGAGTGCAGCGGAACTTGCCTGTGTGATTTTGGTTTAGGAATCTTTCCCGTGTGAACGGGTCCTCTTTCAGCCAGCAGCGGCTTTCTCAGCCTTCGGGTTTCGTTTCTGGGAGTCACGCCGCTGCTTCCGAACCGCCGCAAAAACCCTGTACCTAGAGGATCATACCCTACCCCTTTTTTGAGGTACCTACTTTTCTATATAGGAGATCCTCATCATAAAACTAGGTAACCTAAAAAAGGGGTAGGGTATGACCCTCTAGGTAAGTGTTGCAGACGGCTTCCCTCATGTATTAGGTTTGATTGCTTGTATAAAACATGTAACAATGTAGTACACAAGGTGTGAGGCGGTCAGAGCCCCTAAACATTTCTTCGCGTATGCACCCACGCACACAAACAAACAGAAACATAGAAACACCTTCGACGGGGATTCGACAAATCTATCGACCATTCGACCAACAGGAATGCCTGCATAGAAAAGCCAGCATCAATGCTGCAGACAAGTATGGTACTTGCTGGGTAGTCAATAGTCGGGTACTATTGAAGAAGCAAGCTCGCACGAGCACAGCAAAACTGACCCGTCACAGAAGCGTCCGTCGGAGTCTTACAGGCAACAAACCTTCAGAATATACCGGAAAATCTTCAATCACTCAGGGTTAAAATCATCCTGGAAGGAATGTAGGTCGAAGCTAAGCGGTACTGTAGGGAATCCACAACTGCTCCCAATCAGTGTATCCACTTGGACTGTATCCCTGTCTTTCGTGAGCCTTTCCTTGCGGTCGATCTGAATGCTTTGCAATCCTTTCCGGAGCTCTGCGTCCTGAAAGCCGCAGCCCTCGACTAAAAGGAAGCCCCGCCGAGCCCAAACTTGCGGCTACAGCCGTTTTCAACCCCAATATTTAAAGCCTCTGACTGATTCTACTTGGAGGATCATGAGACTTAGCAAGTAGGCTTATAAGTGCCGTGATTCACAGTGATTGGGTTATACGTTATAAGTAATTATAACTGTAGTTACCTTACTTCTTACCCCCATTACTAATTCCCAGTGATCCTTTTAAGTAGTGGCCATCCCAGCCGGCAGGGCGCAGAGCTGCGCCTCGCAGACGTGCCGTGGCCCCCGGCACCACCGGCTACTGTGCGGGAGCCTCAGGTTTCCGCTCCGAGGTTTCTGGAGAAACTGTTACCCAAAGGGTCCCAAGTACCTATATGGGGTATACTTGCCCAATCCATACTAGTAATTCCTTTTTATAGAAACCCTACAGTTTACCATACAAGTACTTAGGATATATCAACGGAAGGATGCAAAACAAAGCAGTCACACGTGTGTAGAAACAGTACGTAAGTACGCTAGCATAGCAAGAGCTTGAGCTTGAGCTTAAGCTCGAGCTTGAGCTTGCATGTTGGTGGCAACAGTGCCGGAAGCATCTACGATCTAGTCCGTGGAACGACAGCCGATAGTCCGACGGACATCTGACATCAGATACTGCGATAGATAATTAGTACGACTACGTAGTAACATCGTTTATTCCGTAGGTTTCTGGTTATCAAAAATAGTTCGTACAGCACACCCCGAAACCCTACTCTAATCATTCAGGGCCCTGTATTATGTGCAAAGCGGCGGCTTGACGCATCCGTTTGCCGATTTTGTTGCGCGTAGCCACATCAGGTTCCCAAGACTTGAGTGAAGCTGTAGTTGGCACCATGCTCCGACTCGCCTCTTCCGTGAGAAGCTCTGGGAATGGCAGGCAGGTCTGCGACTAGCAGTCTGACATGTCATGATGTGCCAGCGCAACAGCGCAACAAAGACTGCAGATAATTTCCCCCTCCCAAATCCGCCCGATACCTAAAACTAGACCCCCGAACCATTTCAGCGCGGGACCCCCTAAGTTAGGGAGTTTGCACCAGGACCCTGCGATTTCGACTATGTGGGGGATGCTTCAATGACAATGTTGCACGTCAAACAGGCGGGCAGTTTGAAATCTAAGTTCAGCGAGCACACTGTGCATTAAAACAGTTCGCATGAAGAACACTGGGTCCAAATGGGCACATTGCAAGCTCGCTTCATGCCTTTTGACTGTGAGGTGCTTGGCGCGTTGCAGATGCTTCCCCAAGCCCAATGACGGTTGCTGTTCAGCGAAGACTGCGCAGTCGTTCGGTCAAGAGGTATCGCGCAAGGCTAGACACGAGACGGATCGAGTTGTTGATTGATGCAGACAACTTTGGTATCGATGCCTCTCGTGAAGCCATCCAAGGTCTGATAGAAGCAGAAAACATCACTGTTAACACGATAATCTTTGCAGAGCCGAAAAGGCTGGAAAGTACAAGTGGAAGGCATTTGTGCACTCAGATCCAAACATTTCATTCGTGGCTGTTCCACGGGACGGTGTGCTTGGCCAGCCAAACGACGAGGCCATGAGATCTACCGTTAAGACCTTGTCTCAAGAATCACGTACAACATGCATCGCTGTGGCTTCTGTAGACAGTACGTTGGTGGAGGAGATACTGACACACATTTTGCAATGTGGCAAACGTGCCATCGTAGTCGGTCCTGAGATATCCAGCTACGATTCCATTGCTCAGCGCTTTGCAAATATGGGTGCCAAGGTAGTACGCTGCAAGTTACTGCGTGAGGTTCCCTGCAAGGTTGAGGCAACCCTTCACGTGGATGGATCGGGTGACGCCCGCCTTCTGACCGAATCACGACAGATGCTCAGCAGCGGCTGGCTGCAGCGACAGCGGACCTTGATGAACTTCCTCCGATCCAAGAACTGCCCGGTGACGGAACAAACTTTGCACACTGTTGCTGTCAAGTATTGGTATCAGCAGCCTGTGCACTCGCAGGCTTCGTTGGTGGTATTCCCACCAGATACGACCTTCACGACCTTGTGCGACATGATTGCGCAGGGAGGCAGCTTCCCACAGCACTGGCAACGCGAACTTGCATACTGTCTTCCAGTAACCGGTCTGGGTGGCATAACGAAGAGTGTTGTAGACAGATATGGCAGCCGGCATCAGCGGCAGATTTTGTTTGGCGAAGGCCCATTCATGCTGGAGCGTTCGGAAAACCTGGTTACAACCATGCTGCTAAAACTTGGTTTTATGGATGCAGAGCTGAACAATGACTTGAAGGAGGCAATGTTTGTGTTTATCAATGTCACTAGCAATAAGGCGAAACTACGAGGACTTGGATTGCTCGACAAAGCAGCTCTGACAGTGTCCAAAGCATCAGTTGTGCTTGAGCGCGCATTCTTGTCACACAGCTGTTTCGGCTGGCAGGTTCCGCCAGGGGACGGCACGGCTCGGAGGGTTCTTCTTCGAGCAGGTCGCATACACAGACTAGATGCAGCCAGACACGAAGTTTTCCAGATGATGCGTGAACATGTGACAAAATCTGCCCTGGAAGGGTTGCAGACGGGACCGAAGATGCAAACCTACAACGGCCTGGTGTGGAGCATTTTGCACATCTCCGAGGGCGCCCACCCTCAGAGACGTGAGGCTGTAACAATTAATTCAACATGATTCGCTGCAGTGATGAGCTGCAGGTTAGAAATGTTTCAAGTGTGGGAGTCATCCAGGATCGAGGCAAAAAGCGTTCATCAATACCTGCGATTTGCATACATACATGGTGGGGAGGCTCGCGATATCATCTGTGGCATTGTGCGATTGACTCTTAGAGCCTTGGAGTGCCAACCGACTTTGGATCAATGACTCCTGTGGTAGGGTTAGGTCATCAATACGATGCATAGTCTAATGCTCGGCCACGAACCGAGTCGAAAAGGTCGCCAGTTAGAGCTGGTCCGATTGACGGAGGGCAAGGGTCGATAAGAGCGAGCCTGAGATGCATCGAAGAGGGAGTGCTTACCGTCACTGGCCATTGATCAAAGCTCCAACTACCATGACGTGCCAATGCAGACCAAAGCCGGTTGTCGAATACTTCTTTTACCTACCACTAGCCAAGTGTACGTGTCGACCTTCAGTTAGCACAGGCTTAAGCTAAGCTGCTTGAATTGCTGATGCCTGAGGTCCGGTATGTCTGCGAGCGTGCGGATCCTCAGTCACGATCCGAATGTGCCTGACATACTATTGCTTAGAAACCGAGACATCGGTTGCTTGCTTTGCAGAGGAATAGGCAGGCTTCATGACATGAGGCCTGGAAAGGATGTGCACGGTTCTTAACAGCGAGGCGAGGTGTGAGTATTAGTATTAGGAAGGCATAGGGTTAGGGAACAGGCATGTGCCTTCTGGGTTCATCTTTAAATTTAGATCATCCGAAATTTCACACGGGCCCATGCTAGAAACCCCTGAAGTTCTGAAGGCACCTTCTCGACAAGGTTACGTTTATCTTTTTACCCCGAGCCCTGAAGCTCGTGCCATCTGATACGCAGCAGTCACCTTCACCGGAAGCCTGAAGACGTTAATTTTGCTTCTGCAGTCTTCTTGGAAGCGCATGCTCTTCTGAAGGACCCCCCGGACGTTAAGAAGCGCAAGCTGCGCGCAGCGGCGTCTTGGCCATTTTTTGTTGGACGGGGACAGGGGCCATGTAGGAGAAGCCTATAATTCGGGCACTAAACCATAGAAACCCTAAACTAAGCCCTACCTGGGGATCCAAAAACCTACCGAATTAAGGGTTAGACCCTGTAATTAAGGGGTCATAACCTACTATTTTGTAGGGTCTGGGGATACAGGTAAACCTTCCAAGGCTCATTTCAGGATGCAGTGACCAGCCCCCGAAGATGCCGCTCAGTACAAAGTAGATACCCAGAGGGTCCAAGTATCATTATGGTGTATACTTATAGGGTATTTTGGGGCTCTAAGTATATACCATAATGATACTTGGACCCTTTGGGAAGTAGATACTATTTCGAGACTTAGACCCCAAAGTAGGTACTATTCATATGGGAGTTTCCGAAAATTAGGGGTACTGTATTTTGTGGTCCTTGTACTAAGGATCATACTATTTAGGGTACTATGTTGGGGCCGCCTATTTTCGAAACTCCCATATACTTGCCTTAGGGATCGTTGCAGTTTCCTTTCTGAGGGCTGGATCGGCTCTCTGCTTCTCCTCCTTGCAGAGATCTTTGAGTGGCTGTGGAATTCTGAGTGCTTCGAACGCAACTTAAGCCGGAAGACCCAAAGCTGAAAGAAGAACAGAGCAGCACAAGTTTCGACCAAATAGGTGTACCATAGTGGTCCCCATGAACCTTCAAACGACCCTAAAACCTATGAACTTGAAATAGAACCTTCAAGCCTTCAAGCAATCCTAAACTCTAAACTTGAAGCCTTATTCGTGAAGTCCTTCAGGTGCTACGCTGGCACCCAGACAAGTGGAGCCCGGCTGTATCGCATCTCGGCGCGCCAGTAGTAGCCCTGTACCATTTGTTTGTTGTGGGTCTCCTTTGACACTAAACCCTCTAAACCTAAACCTTTATGAAGCCCTAAACCTTGTCCCCCAAACCCTAAAGCCCCTAATAAACCTTAGACTTAGGCAGTTCCCTCCCGCAGAGCAGCCGGTGCTCTTGAGCCGCGTGTTCTTCGGCGCAACACAATGGGCTCGGGAGGTGTCCATTTAGGGTTTCACGGGTTTGCTTTCAAGGGTTCAAGAAGAGCCATGTGTGTTGAGGTTTTAGAGGTTGCATGTACTTATGCAGACTTTTGCAGAAATGCTTCGGCCTGAAAGGGGCTTCAATTCCCTACTGGTGCATGTACCCAAAATAGTAGAAACTTTGGCCCTGAAGTACCTATACAGAGACTACTACTTTAAGGCCAACGAAAATACGATTTTGGTGCATGGACCCTTGGGGGTTTAAGTGCTTCAGAGCCAAAGTGTATAGTAACATGGTATGGACATTGACCCTTGGTGGTCCCATTGAGAAGTTGTGATATATTGGGTCCGCTGCATTTGGGGTCTATTATGATGGTTTCATTTCAGGGCCGCTATGCAGTAGCAGCAGCAGCAGCAGTCACAACAGCAAGTAGAAGACGCCTACCTACTGGCTAAGCCAATCATTTCTTTAATCAAGTTATAAATTGACTTAGCATTCTTAGTCCTACTTTTGCACGAGGTAAAATCGTTGTGCTGGCCAGAGAACTCAGAAACCAGGAAGTCTATGTAGACAACCCTAAGCCCTGTGCACTAAAGCGTCAAAACAAAAATCGGAAAAGCCCAATAAACCATAGGACAAACCTGAGTTGGTGCTTTAGCATTCAGCAGTTCCAGGAATGAGAGACCGGAGAAAATTATCTTAGATAGAAGGATCATCCATCTAAGGACCCAAAGGGGGACTCCGGATTCTCAGAACCCCATATGAGCCTAATTGTCGCTCTCACCCAGGAAGGATGTGACGCAGAGAATCCTCGAGGAGAAGCGGCAGTTTTGCCGCGATGTATTCTGAATGCCGCCGACTCGCTGTAAGGCCTCAGTTGTTTATGGCTGAAAGGGAGCCAGACCAGAACCCCAAGTAACCTAGCTTCGTAGAGGTTCCTTCTTATGTTTCTCCACAGAGTCCTGGAAAAGGTAGGTAGGTCATTTCGTGTCCAGGAATGACCTGAGCCCAATCGAAATCCGAGATGCCACGGCAGAGCAAAGTACGCAAAGTCGTAGGGCGCAAGTGCTGTGCTCTTCTGCCGTCGAGCTGCATGCTCTCACAACAAAACAGCAGGGAACCCTTGAGTTCGGGGTTTAGCGGTTCATCGACTTTAACTTCCAAGGCAATCTCGAAGCCTTAGTAGACCTTAAACTTAACCTTCCAAGGATTACACACTGGCAGCCCAAATCCCATCCTCCAAAGCTGAACTCCGAAGCCCAACTCGGGGTTTCGTGCCATAGTTACACCTCCAATGAGTTCATGAGTGAAGCTACAGGCAAAGCTCGAAATGCTATCTCCACATGTAAATGCAGAGCAATCGAACCTGGACAGAATTCCAGCCTAAAACAAGGGGGGACAGTAAACCCTGAAAGCAGCAATCTAAAGGCCCGAAGCCCTAAATTCGAAGCCCAGAATCTGAAACCTAGTTTTTGATCCCCAAGACTGTACCTCAAGCCCTTTAAGCCCTAAATCTGGCCCAAATGCCCGGCCCCCCTCACCCCTGCTCTCGCCCCAAAGCTCTAGTCAATAATTCGTGCCGCAACCTACTACAGCCTAAACTTGAAGCCACGATCCTAAAACCCCCAAACCCCAAGCACGTCATGAAGGTACGTCCAGAACTTCAAGCAGGCCATGTTCATGGAAGTGTCACTCTGTAAGGAGAAATCAGTCTCCGCCCTCAGAGTATAGGGTTTGTAAAGTTGGGGCCCCGGAAGTGCGTGCCGTTTATTGTGGGCTTTGGGAGATGCAGGGTTTATGCTTTGGGTTGTTCTGGCGGTCATGAAGCTGCGCATATAGAGCATCGGAAATCACGGATTTAGCAGATTGTCGGATGTTGAAAATTGGCGAAGACAGTTTAGTCCTGTGCTTGCACCTCATACTCGGTAAGCCCTAAGCACAACAAGCCCTAAAGGGTCCCAAAGCATGATGGCCTTAGAGCCCAACAGCCTGTAAACCGAAGCCTTGGACTATGACAGAAGCTTGAAGCCCTAAGCCAGCTTGAGGGTTGGCTAGGCTGGTGCAGCGGGGGCCGCATTACACCAAGCTGTATTGAGCTTTACATCATGCTTGGTAGATACGTGTTGTCATCGCCGGAGCGGAGATGCTTACAGCCTTTTGAAAGCTCGGTCCTGTACCGGGCTAGGCTGCCACGAGATATATTGGCATATCGGGCAAAAGACACATCCATCTGTATACTGCACTGCACCTATAGCTCAAACCCTACACCCTGCTCCAAACTAAAGATTGCATTCAAGCTCAGAGCCGTCTTAAAGCCAGCCCTGAACCCATGAAGCTAAGGCCCACCTGGACCTCAGAAAACCTACTGTTTTCAGGAGGTAAAAAAGGAGCTCATAAAACAGAAGCCCTACAAAGGCAGGTAATTTAGGGTTCAGGTAAGCCCTACGGGATGTCGAGTCAGCAGGTCCTCGACTTCGAGGACAAACATGGCTTCGGCGGCTTAGGATCGGAGGCGGCAGCACATGCATGGTTTAGTATACAGTACAGGCGTCGCAATAAAGGGAGTCTGTATTTTTAAGAGGGGAGGAGGTTCTTGTATATCAGGCAGGGTTTCTAGTTCTGAGGTTCTATAAAGAGTCTTTGTTTCTGTCTGGTGGCTAGGGGCCTGAATAGTTGGAATAGAGCTTTGTTGTATACTACAATATTGCAGCATAACTGTCTAGGGAGTATAGGGCCTTATCGGGTCTGGGCCCAGTTAAGGCTTTAGGGCAATGCTTTTCCTGCTCGCAACAGTGCACTATCTTCAGGCCTCCGGGGCCAAGAATTGAAAGTTATGGGTCTGCAAATTCCTATGTTGAGGACTTATACTGTAGGGCTCTTAGGGTTTAGGGTGTTCCATCGGGTTGGGAGTTCAGAATCCCTGCAGGAATACCACGCGCTGACGAATGGGATTTTCAACCAGCACCGGGGTACAATGCGACTTGGCTGAAGCAAAAGCTCCCAGGCCCCAGCAACAGTTGGTTCGATGTCGGCTTTGAGAAGATAGTCTGGGACCGTTTGGACTTTGGGATTTGAGGTTTGGATTTCCAGATTTTAGAAGGTTGGGCTGTGGTTCAAGATCTGCGTTGCATGCAGTAGCGGACCTAGAGTGGCTCTGGTAAGTTGAGCTTCTTGAGGCAGTAAAAGTTGAGACAAGCACACGGAAAGCAGAGCAAGACCTGCTCGAAAGCATCATCAAGCCGTATAAGGGTCATAACGACCAGTGAAGTGCACAGAACTCCACAAAACACGCAGAAATCCCTGTAAGACCTTATTGAAAACATGTCAAAATCTTGCAAAGCTCTGTAGAATCCGTATATAGAAGGCCGTATAAAACCTACAGGAAAAACTCAGAAGGGCTCCAGAATGAGTTTAGGGTGTTACGGTTTAGGTCTGCTGAGCATGCCCAGGCTGGATGTTGCCAAAGGAGTGTTCGAGTTCAACGAGGACGCCTTTCTGTTCAGCATTTGGGGCTCGAATTCGAATCCTGAGTGGAGTACTTCCATGCAGTTGAATGCTTAGGTGAGGTTCCGGGATGCCAGAACATGTCTCAAGTCATCAAAGAGATCGTAACATGATTGAGGTCTATTGCCTCATTAAGGGGTTTCGCAGACTCGGGGGATGGAACCACAACGCCTCTGAGGGCATTTAATGCATTGCAGGGGTTCTGTTAGAACCTTTGCCATACCGTCGCAACGGTTTCTGGAACTGGTAAGGTAACCTCTTCTTGCTCCATCCTGGTCTGAGTACCAAGGCCCCTTACACTGCCAGGATTTGAACAAGCTCTTCGGCCCTGACCTAGAGTTGGCCGAGTTGCGTCATCTCGATCTCATTCAGGAGAGGATTGTGTTTAGGGTTTAGGGTTCTCATGACCAGGTTTTCTTCGGGGCAGAGTAGGTAGCCTTTAACTTTAACCTTCGGGGGCTCATATAATCCTACTGTAACTCAAGAGGTTAACCTTTTTGGGGAGAGGGTACTCAGCCCCTAACGTTTTGAAGATCCTGGCATTCGGCCCGGATGTTAGTCTCTCAGCTCCCCGGTCCGCAGGTTTTGGATGAGACTTGGGTCCTTCTGCCTCAGGGTTTACAGGTAGTCGCTTTTAGGGACTAGCAACTATAGTCTTAGGGAGTATGAAGCGGTGTTTAAAGGTTTGGTTTTAGGGAATAACTTGTTGGGGTTTAAAGTCATAGAGTTGATAGTTGATGGGTATATTGTGTAGGGTTCAGGGGTTAGTCGGGAATTAGATGGGTTGGTGAAGGTTAGTCATTGAGGCTGAGGGTTCACTGGAGACGGGAGTAGTATGGACCACCTGTAAACTCAAAAGCCTGCATAAACCTAACAGTTTAGGGAATATATACCAAGAAACCCAAGTAACTTGGTACCTATTGAGCGAAGTATAATTAAATGAAGAAGCCCTACTCCAAGATCTGTGTCCTGCCAAAGCCGGGTCGACCTTGAACGCAACCTTCGACGATCACAGCATTTTTTGCCAGGGGTTGGAAGGATTCCTATAAACTCTTCACCAAGGTAGTTATTCAGCCTACACAAAAAGGTAGGCTAGGTCGGTCGAGGTGTATCAACCCTATAATATCCATCACAAAATCTTCATAGAAAGCCGTAGATAAAGCCTACTTAACAGTACTATAATTCTTTGTACATAACCGTATACATCCTTTATTAAAAGCCGACTAAAACCTATTGAAGCCTATATAAGCCTACGTGACAGTAACCAACGGAGGACATCGAGCGCTCACTCGACGAGTTCTTCACCAACCGCCTCACCTTGCGGCTGATGATCTCCCACGCACCTGAGCTGTGGTCTACGATGGCCGGTTTGTAGGATATATGCAGATTTTAGTAGATAGGGTTACGGGTTTAGGACTTATAGACTTGAGTTTTGAGTTGCAGGACCAGACCAAACATACCCTGAATCCTATGCCCGAGAAACTAAATGTCTAGCATACGGCATAATTTAATCCTGCTTTTGTTGTCCAGGCCATGGACAATTGGTGAACCATCTCCGGCACACACACACACACACAGGGTTCAGGGCTTAGGGCTTAGGCAATGTACCACAACTCCCACGGAACCCCCCTCCCACCCAAGCCAGGAATCGTCGTGAAATAACACAGGGCCCTCTATTGCCGCAGAGCTCGTCTTGATTTTGTTGTGCGGGTTGGTGAAGTTAAGGGTTTGGGCAAGGTCTTTGCGGGCTGTAAGCACTACTTCCAGCATGAACCGCAAAGAATCGAAGCCGTCCAATATCGGGACAGTAGGCCAACATAATACTTAAGTGGGTAGTGATTGAACGGATTGTTGGGGATGCTTCGTATTCGTCAGTGTGTACCTTGCTTTGGGGATTACCAGTAGCATGTAGGCGACGTTGTTGCAGCAAGCCCCTGCAGTGACCTCTCAAACCATATGCTCACCCACTGGATTAAGCCCTGAAGCCTTAGCCCTAAACACCGATATGAACCCTAAACCTTTAAACACGTTGAGGTCCAAGCACTCAATGCCAACAAGACCGTCAACAGCGACGGCGAGGCTGCGTCTTTGCCGTGTTGTTATTTATAGGGTTGGCAGGCCTCCGTAAACTTGAGTTCTTACTTGGAAACATTGATCGTGTGTGCTTTGACAAACTCCGTCCAGTCACTAGACTTACCTTTATGAGATCCCGGGATTGAAACAAGATCACCTTGACTGTAAGGCACCAACCTCTCGCAATCCAGCGAATCGTGACATCCTGCACGCTTTGTCCAACACTACCGTAGAATTCTCTCAATGGTGGTTCCCCTTATCACTTCAATAGGTCAGACTGTAGCATTCTTGTACTTTCGTATGGCCGGACGGCTCTTTGGCCAGCTACCACAACCAAACCCGTGGCTCTGAAACCGAAAAACCAGTACATCCTGAAACCCTAATACAGGTGTTATATAATTGCATGTTTTGGGGGTTCCTTATTATATTTATAATATAACGGGCCCCAGGGCCCTATTCTAATTATTAAAGCCCCCTACATTAAGTCCTAAACCCTAAACCTGCACCCTAAACCCCAAACCCTGAAAGGCCATGGTGGGTGTGGTCAACGTCAGCACTCATCCCATCACCATCCTTTCGCGTGCGTGCGCCGTCTCAGCACAACCGGGGGGACTGTGTTTCTGTAGGACCGACCGCAACGACTTTCTGCTGGACGCCACCAAGGTTTGTGCACAGTTTAGTTTTTTGTTCACATGAGGTGTAGATTTGGTTGATGTCTTGCCGGTTTAGGGTGTAGGGTTGGAATGTTTAGCAGTTGATCCCGGGCCCTTTCTGCACACCCTCGCTAGACGAACACGCCAAGACCATCTCAATCCAGAGGGTTCAACCCCTTCGCATTTGAGGATTATGCTTTACGTCATCGCAAGAAGGCCCAGATAAACTCTCTAAGTACGAATTTCCCCTTTTACCCTGAATGAGCCATATCAGGAGTATTATAGGGAATCCCAGAAAGTTGGAACATGGGTTTAGGAGGATTGGTGCTGGATTCCCTTCTCTTTTGTATAAGGGACTTAGGATACTGACGTTCCAACTTTCTGGAGTTTACTGTATTCGCTCTCCGGAAGACCCTCAGACTGCAGGACCCCCTAGCTATTAGAATAGGGTTTTGGGGGCCCATTATACTATGATGCTATAACTATAGTAAGGAACCCCCAAAATAGTATGCGCAAATCCGATTAAGGGCTTTGGGTTTAGGGTTTTGGGTCCCCAACAGTCGAAAGTAGATTAATGGGTTTTGGAGTCTCTGGGGAGCCACTCCATGAGGTACGTCGCCACACGCTTCATGTGCATGCGAGACTTCCAGATGGCCCGCCGTCAGCAGCATTGGGTGTTCTGCAAGGTTTTGCTGAACTTTTTGTAGGGCTTATAGGAGTTTTGGGGGTTTCTGTTTTGCTCAAACGAGGGAAGTAACAGGAAAAGACGTGGCCAATCAACTTCAAACAGATGGTCAGAATTCCTCTGCTGTCTCTGAACGTGCAGGAAAGTTGTCAGAACTTGCATTGACGTTTTGTGTTGTTTCGTGTGTAGGGCGGCAAAAGGTTTTGAGGTCGGGGGTATTCGTGTGGTGTGGTTTTCGTCGTGCCCTATTCAAGTCAGCTCTCGAATCTATGTACAATTGACAGCACCAAAATCGTTACCGCCGCATAGCAACTGCATTTCCAGGTCTGCGCAGATTTCAAGGCATCGTCATGCCATGCCATGCCATGGTCTTTGGTGAAGGGAACGGGTTCTAACCCATGTGGCAGTTTCAGAAAGATAAGGGCCCTTAATCTAGTCTGGAGTCTAAACCGTAGATTCGTTGTGATAAGAACCCCACAAAAGGGATCGTAGTTCAAAGAACCAGCCACCCCCATGCGCTTGTCGCCGAAGCTCACCTTTGAAACTCTGTGCACGGTAACACAGGATCCCGGAAGGTAAGCCGTTGCTTCAGGGCTCATGGGTATTGGGGTTTAGGGTTTATACTCGTACCTAGAGAAGCAATGTAGCTAGTAGCCATAGCCAGAGTGAGATTTATATCGAAGAGCCCTTAGCAGCCTTGAATTGAATTCCTAGCACCTAGATCCCAAACCCATTGCCCTTACCAATGCCGAAGACCAAAACCCATCTAAAACCCTGACAAGAAGCCCTAAAGTCTACACCCTAAACCTAAACCTAAAGCTCAAAGGCTATATATATATATATAGAACCCAAAACCCTAAACCACCCTGAAACCTAAACTTGACAAACTCTAAACCCCAAACCTTAAAACCTCAAAACCTACAACTGACAAACCCTAAACCCTAAACCCTAAACCCTAAGACCTAAACCTAAACCTAAACCACCCTAAAACCTTAGAACCTACAGCTGACAAACCCTAAACCCTAAGCCCTAAGACCTAAACCTAAACCTGACAAACCCTAAACCATTGCTCTTCGGGGAGGCTCCGGATTTGCTTGTGAACGGGACGATGCATGACGAATACGTCCTGCGCCAGGCTTTGGGGGCTTTAGGGTTTAGGGGTTTAGGGTATAGGGGTTAGGGGTTTACATAACGGTTCTAGGGCTTAGAAGAGCTTGGTAGCTGAGTAGGTAATCTTTAGCCTTTTGGGGCTGATATAATCCTAGCATACTTGAGAAAAGGTTTTAACCTTTTCTGGGCTAGGGTTCTCAGCCCCTAAGAGAGGGTTCCCTCGGCGGGTCGGGGGACTTAGTAAGTGTTATAAGTGCCCCCAAAAAACGGGGTTTGGCGAAGGCTTGGGGTTCAGAGGTTTCTATTCTTAGCAGCTGAGTGGATACACTTTACACCTTTTTGGGAGAATGTTACCCACAATAAACGAAAAGTGCACTCTTTTGGGGGGCGTATGAACACAGCAACTAAGTATTGGGGCTTGGGAGATTGCGGATTTAGGGTTTAGGGTACAGGGTTTAGGGTATAGGGTTTAGGGTATAGGGTTTAGGGTTTGGGGTATAGGGTTTAGGGTTTAGGGTATAGGGTTTAGGGTTTAGGGGTACGGTATAGGGTTTAGGGTATAGGGTTTAGGGTTTGGGGTTTGGTTTTCGGCTTTGGGTTCTCCTGAGATTTAGGCAGGCCCGAATACCCTAGTAGCCCTAGACCCATGTAGGCCCTTCACATGGCGCACTCTTCCAAACCCGAAGCCCTGGACCCTAAACCTAAAATTAAACTCTGAAGCCGTAGAAAGCCTAAGATGCAACCTACAGGATCTGGGGTAGATCACGGTATGACCCCTTGTAAGGAGGTCTTTTCCCTCTTCCTTCTCTGATTCTTGAGACCAGTATACTGGGCACTTTCATGGTGGGTTGCCTAGTTTACTTTGCCCAACCCTACTTCCTAAACCCCAAACCCTACCTGAGGCTCATACCCTACCCCTTTTTTAGGGTATCTGCTTCTCTATACAACAGATCCGAACCATAAAACTAGGTATCCAAAAATGGGATAGGGTTATGAGCCTCTAGGTAAGCCCCGAACCCTATTAGGCAACGTTTCTGGTATGGGACCCCAAACCAATGCCACGAAGGCCGCTTTTTCAGGGTACAGCCGACACGGCATGCTGGTTTCGATGCTGACCGTGCGATTCCGGCGTAACATGTACGAGGTGTAGGGTTTAGGGTTTGACCACAAAACCCTAGCTTAGTTAAGGAGGTACATACAGAAACAATAACAACGAACCCCTAAAGGAGTACAGCTTTTCTGGATATTCTTGACACAAGTACAGTCAATAGCAGGGACATACTCCGGTCTTACACGCATCGTATTGAAGCCTATAAGGAATAGTGTCTGTAACGCTTCCGCCTTCTTCTGGGTCTAAGGGAGCCGTTTGGCTTTATTGAGATTCGGTTTGCACATGAGCCGCCAAAGCTACACCAAATATTGAGGATGCACCATTTACCCTCGAGCCCTGCACCGCACAAAAAGTTATCCGACCCTCATATAGTACCCCAAATCGTAGGATCCTTATTATAGAGACCCCCAAATAAGGTACCCCCTAATTTTCGGAAACTCCCATATTAAGCTGATTTTTGTCGGCCGGGAGAGGACGCGATGAGCTTTGATTCCAAGAGGGTCCATATATACTACTACTATTATGGAATTAGGACTCCAAAACCACTATTAGGATGGTCTTTTGAATTTTGGGACCTAGTTCCATAACCCTAAGGGTCCAAAGGACCCAATAATTAGGTACTTGGGTTTAGGATAGTAGTTAAGTAGCTCAATATTTAAGAGAGTATATGATTATTAGGTACTTGGACCCTTAGGGTAATGTATGCCGTATGCGGACCCTCTGGGATTTTATATCAGGACTCAAACGGTTGACTGAGTTTTCTTTATTTCTACTGTTGGAGGAATTTGGGAGTTTCCGAAAATTAGGGGTACCTGATTTTGGGGTCCCTATAATAAGGATCCTACTATTTAGGGTACTATATTAGGGTCCCCTATTTTCGGAAACTCCCATTTAACTTAAGTTACGAGAATATGGAGACCCTCTTGTTTACTATAGATCCCCATATTACGGGTACCTTCGTAAGTTCTTCAAGTTTAGGAGGAAACCAGTTGAAAGGACTGCAAGTTTGAACCCCTCCACACAGCAGCTGTTACCCTGATATAGGGGCCTGAATTTGCCTGAATAGTTGGAACAGGGTTTTGGGGTATGTTCCTTTATACGAAGAGCTTTAGAGTAAAGAGCTTTACGGCATAGTATTGGCAATTGTTCCGGCTTCTATTTTGGACCCTAGACTCTGTGGCCTCTACAGCACCTGTCAGTCTGTACTCTCTTTCGCTCGGCCACCGCCGCATAAAGGCTAGCAGCAACCGACGCCCAATGTCATGAGTGAAGACATGCTTATCCGCAGCTCATGAATTCAGTATCACACATGGGGCTGCATGGGGTTTCGGCGCCTCATGATGACAAGTCTCAGCCTGTGCCCCGCACGGAACCACAAAAATGGCTCTGCCAAACCAAGAAGCAGGCTAGAACCTTGCACAACGTAGTCGCTAGAATGTCATGTAACCTGGCATATGTTATAAGCCCTAAACCCTAAACCCTTAGCTGCTATATCATCTCTGTGGAGGCTGGCAAGGTTCAAAACCTCTTGCACTCCGGCCCTTGCTGCACCCACCATGTCCTCAGCCAAGCAACACTGCGAAGCCAGAGCTCTCGCATCCCGAATTTCTTGAGATATCCGGCCTTTCTGTACAAACACAAAAGCATGTAGTTGAGAAGCCCATGCCGGCCTTATATGGGACACTTGAGCCCTAAGCCCTGAATCCCTAAAGCCCTAAACCATCCTAGCCCTAGAATCCTAAATCGACGCGCCACTCTGCTTCTGGCTGACTAAAGGTCATGCCATGGGCCGCTAGACGTGGATCTGATTTCGAGCCTATAAGTCTTTTAGGATTGAGGGTCGTTGAGGTGTTCTAGGACCCAATGATTAGGTACTTCGTTTTGCTGTTTCGGGCTATATCGTGTAACAAGGATCCTAAACAATAGCAGTACTATGCATTCAGGCATACGGGCTTCGTTCAGGCAATGTCCCGATATGCCGCCACCTCTAAGGATCTGCAACATGGAACCCCTGAATGCGGCCCTGCTCGGACACACGTAGTGGTAGGATACCTGTCATGGGACTTCTACTTGCCAGCTCATTTCAGGGCTCAGGGAACTGTAAGGTTTCTTCCGATGTAAAGTTGTTGGTACATCTTTCAGGGTTTGGGGTTTAGGGTGTAGGGCTTGCGATACAGACTGTTAGGTTCAGCGTTTTTTTGGCTTCAGGTCAGGTTTTTTCTCGCGGCTTTCTCACCCGAGGCCGAAAGATTCGACCTCGAAGCACTCTCAAGATTTTCTCTCTAGTGGGCTTAGGCTGCTGGGTTTAGGGATTAGGGATTTTTGCACTTCATGTCGAGTGTAGTGCTTCAGGTTTAAATGTTCCCTTTTGAATAGGATAGCGCTCTTAAGGAATCCGAACGATACCCTTACCTGACCCGCCTAGCACCCCCCCCCGCCCCCCTTCAGTACCCTTTCAGGGCCTCAGGGCCCTTTTTTTATAGATCCATGCTTAGCTTAAAGGATCATGGGACTTAGTAATTGGGGTTATAAGCAAGGTAACTACAGTTATAATTACTTATAACCCCAATTAAGGTACTTATAACCCTACTTACTAAGTCCCATGATCCTCCAAGTGTCAATAGTACATACCTTCAACTTATACTGTGGTACCTTCATACTACCTTTACAGAACCCTTTAGAGAACCCTTGTTGTAGTGCCTTTATACTATTCTTGTAGAACCCTTACAGTGCCAGTAGTATTCTACCCTAAACCCTAAGGGCCCCCCATCAGAGGCCGGGAAGCGCAATCTCCAAGAAAACATGGCAGCAAGCGTTCCTCGCTTGGCTCCTTGGGAGCAAGGCTGTGATTTGTGCCGTTAGGACTTGTGGTGTTACGTAGGGTTCAGGGATTAGGACCAGACTTTACTGTAAGGTTTAGGTTGCCAGGTTTAGATACTACCTATAGTCTCCATGGTAGCTCATTTTTAAATTTTTGGTTAACCAAAATCCCTATTATAGGATCCTAACCATAAAACTGGTTAGCCAAAAAAGGAACTACAATGGAGACTATAGGTATGTGAGAGTATAAATGGTTAAAGGGCCTGGCTCTAGGGCTTCGGCGTGTATGCAAGGAAGTCCCTGCAGACTATCCTGTCGAGATGTTCCCGGGTTTCGGGCTTCAGGAGTTTAGGATTTGGGGTTTAGGGCTTCAGGAGTTTAGGGTTTAGGGTTTAGGGCTTGGGGAGTTTAGGGTTTAGGGCTTCAGGAGTTTAGGGTTTCATGTGTGTTCTGGTGGCGTGTGTTGTGAAAGGGCTTAACCCCAACTCTGGCAGATGTTGTTTGTGCTGCCTGGACTGAAATGGGAGTTTCCGAAAATAGGGGACCCTAATGTAGTACCCTAGATAGTAGGATCCTTACTATAGGGACCCCCAAATGAGGTACCCCTAATTTTCGGGAACTCCCAAATGGTCCTAAAACCGAAGTTTCAGGCTTTTTGCGGTTCGAGCTTCGGGGTTTAGGGCTTTGACACCTACCCTAAACCCTAAGCCCTAAACCCTACACCCCAAACCTTAAATCCTAAACCCTAAATCCTAAACCCCTAAAGCCTAAACCCTAAGCCACGAAGCCTTGGTTTTTTTAAAAAGGACCCAGACCTCTCCCTGAAGCCGACAAACCCTGCGGTTTTACTACAGGGGCCTAAATAATTACCAAAACTCCCTAAGAGTTCCTTTAATGGTTCCTTTCAACGGAGTCTATGTAAGGCTTACTATAAGGGCTATTGTAGGGGTTGAACGTAGGGCGGCCTTAAATCAACAATACTATTTTTTGGGGAGGGTTCCTTGTTATAGTTATAGTACATTATTCACCAAAACCCTTTTAGAATTTTTCGGGCCCCTATATTACATACTGTAGGGGGTCTGAACACGTAGTGACTGCATTTCCGTACTCGTAGATTGCTGATATTCGTATTGATATTAGCATCATTATTAGTATCATCATGAGTAGTACTAGTTGTTGTTAGTAGTAGCAGTCGTAGTATTGGCAGTAGTATTATATCTGAAGTTCATACTAACTTGTGCAGCGAAACCGTCTTCCAATCAGCCAGACCCCGCAAAATGAAATCATGCGTAGCCACACCCCGAAACCGGCAAACCCTAAACCCTAAACCGTAACGAGATTCAGGCAATCTTCAGAAGGACAAATGTATCATCCTTCCAGTTGCTTGGCTGGCAGATGTTCAGGTTTACGGTTGAGGGTTCGGGGCTTGGGGCTTAGGACTCAGGGTTTAGGGTTTAGGAATTTAGGGGTTTAGGGTTTAGGGGTTCAGGGTTTGGGGGTTTAGGGTTTAGGGTTTAGGGATGATTATGCCTCAAGGGTCTAAGTCCACGCACCATCTATCTAGTCTGTGCGCGGGCCTGAAAGTTGCGATATAGGAGCACTTCGGGCCTAAGTATGGGCTATATAGGTATATTGCACGTCTTTTGATAAACTAGGTATCGCTTTGGGATAATTTTTAATTTCCCTTATTGTTTAATGTAGAGCCCTAAGTATGAACAAGTAACAATTTGGGGACTGTGGAAATCGACACCTCAAGCTTCGGCTCATGGATTCGGGGTGTGATGCTGGAGTTCCGCTGGCATTAGGATGCAAACGCTCCTGCCTTGAACATGCAACTGCCCCTATGGCTCCAGTGACCTAACTAATGGAGTATTCGGGTACATGCCAAAAAAAGTTAGTAACTTACTAGTTCACAAACTGGAGCCACAAGGTAGCAGAACCAACTGTTGTTGTATGTTGTGTTCACTTGGGAACACAGACGGTGGACATATGTACAGAGCACAACTCCTCAAACCCCCTAGCAGCGTCACGGCAGTACTGGCGGTGAAGAGGCACAGCATACGTAGTGTAGTCGACTTCTCTATCAATCTGCCATGCCGCGGGCTGATCAAAACCGATCTCGTAGCAGAGACTCACATGTTTTTTCTGTGAGTGAAAGTTCGCGGAGGCGAGGCGCACATTGAGATTCTCAATCTGCGAAATGTGAAGAACTTCAACGCACAATGCGAAGCCGTGAAAGAAGAAGTGCAACCATTGCTGAACGCTGTGCCCCTCAACATGCTCAAACTGTTTCCGAGTGAAGCTGGTGATCAACACCTGCCGTTCAACATGGACCTATCGCAGATGGTTTCGCAAACTTTGGGCACATACGATTGCCCACTCTTCGTTGACTATGACTTGCCAGAGACACCAGCGCAGGCAACTCATCCATTCAGCACCCTTACCATCTCCTTTAAGTACTAGGTTTCCCCATCCCCGCTTATCCCCACTACAAAGCCTTTCTAGTCCCCTTAAGTAGTTCACGCTAGGAGGTTTGGTCCTTGCTAGGTTTTATTGCTTGGTTTGTTTGGTGGTTCGGGTGGTTTCGGGTCATAAGCGTTGCTGGGGTGCATGTTTTGACTTTTAGTTTGACGGTGTTCTACTGCTCATGCAGGGAAACGAGATGTTCCATCTGGCCGCTACGCTGAGAGGGTGGGGCAACGTTTTCGGAGCACGCCGTGCGCTGTTCACCTTGGCAGGCAGCAAGGCGCGCGGTGTATGGTCGGATTGGCAAGTGCATCACACATTTCCCTTTGTTCGGGCAGACTGACAGCATTTGCTTGGACATATGGTTTCTCTCTGAAGAGTCTTTTGCAGAGTTTACAGGTGCTTTGCACGAGCATCCTGCCGCCACTGACGAGTCCATCCAGTTGACGCTGAAGAAGCTCAAGCGACCCGAAGGCATCGAGGCAATACTGCCGAATCACTATGAGCGGGACGTCGGCAGTCCTGAACAACATGCTAGCACCGGAGCTGGGTCAACTGCACCAGCAGCTACAAAGGCAGCTCAGCTGCGTGCAAAACTACAGCTGCAGCGCTTGGACAAGGCAGAGGACAAGATTTATCAAAACATGCACATCATCCCAGCAGCACTGTTAGATGATGGACGGACTCTGGTATGTGAATGGTTGTTCTTGAGTGCCAATCCTGTTTTTTTACACATGTACTTTGATGGTCCAGACACTGCTCCGCACATCTAAGTGAGGGTTATGGAGAGATCTCCATCATGTGATGGTCTCGTGGACTTCACCATGGAGGTGAACACTGGCATGGTCGGGGCAGACACTTTCATCTCGAAGCCTGCCAATTCCTTTGACATCCAAAAACCACCAAACCTTCGTAAAAGTCCTGAAGCGCAGGCAGATCATTTCGAGCGCGCCGTCAAGTGGCGCTTCGAGTGTGTTTCAGCTGCATGGGCAAGGAAGAGCCAAGGACATCCGGTTAGCATCACTGGAGATCATGTGTGGTGGCAGCTTTTGGAGCTTCCCGCCGAGCTGCAAGTGGCCGTCGGTGAAGCCCTAAATGCCGCTGGCACCGGTTCAGAAGAAGACCAAGTAACAAAAATCAAGGCCCCGGTAGTCGACTAAGCGGACAGGGTAGCTGCTTCATCATGTTGTGCAGCACGGTGGTGGAAGCAAACGTCGAGACAAAAATCTCTAAACTGTATAGGCTAATGCTTTGAACACAAACATACTTTATAAGAGGCATTGCACTATGAATATATTATGATTACAACCTTTGAAACCAAACCTAGCAAAATCTATGAGAGAACCTTTGCCCACTTTGGGATGATAATACCGCCTTAGGGAATATGGATGGGGTAATTGGTTGTTCCTGTACTGGTCTTAGCAATGGGGAAGTAGTGGTGATATTTGGGGGAAGCGTTAGAGAGTATAGGAATAATCCTCCTATATGGGAGGTAATCGGTTATTCCTATACTGGTATTGGTAATGGGGATGTAGTGGTGATATAGTTGGTGAGGTACAGGAACAATCTTCTAATGGGTGGGTTAGTGGTAGGCTGGTGGTATTGTCACCCCAAACGGGCAAGGGTTCTGCTAACTAATAGGACCTTGTCTGAGGTACTTATAACTTTAACTACTTACCAAGTCCCCCGACCTTCTAAGTAGGGACCCTGCACAAACGAGTAGGCCATTGTCCCTTGAACTCTTTCAAGGCGCCTGTGAAAGAAACTCCCAGTACTTAAAGGATCATGGGACTTAGTATTTGGGGTTATGAGTCAGGTAACTGCAGTTTTCATTATTTATAACCCCAATAAAGGTACTTATAACCCTACTTACTAAGTCCCATGATCCTCCCAGTATGTCATCAGCAGAAGCGTCGGCTACCTCAAGGTGTAACAGACTACACAGGTTCAGGGTTCAGGGTCGAACGTTCAGGGTTTTAGGGTTTAGGGTTCAGGGTAAGGCTCAGGGTTTGGGGTAGGGAATTGGGTAAGCACACTGCTCAAACCACAGTTATGGCATCGTATGAGTGCAGTTGAAAACCCCACTCCGAACCGGGAGCTGTTGAATCCTCAATCCGACAACTCCTCGGACTTTTCGGTATATTATATGACTCCACCTTAACCTACCAGAACCGAACCCACTTGTTTTTGCAGGGCCCCTATAGATTCCACGTTCTATTACGGGTTGATATTAGGAACCTACAACACAGTAGGTTATGGTAGTTTAAGGGGTTTATACTACCCCAATTGTATTCTAATTTCGTATTCAGGCACCTTTATCAAGCCCAGAATGCAACCTTCATAAACCCCTATAAAACGCATTGAGGCTATTGCAAAGCCCTTTAAAACCCCTTTTGAACATTTTCAAGTATGTGGCGGGGCCATGAAATTAAGCCCTTGGCACCTGCAAACCTTATGGGACCATGTAGAATCCTGAAAGCAGCCGTCAAGGCAACTCGCAAAGCGACCCCTGAACGGAACCTGTCAAGGATCCCTTTACATGAACCGATATCCCTAACCCTGAACCCTGATAGTAGAAGCCCAAAAGTTGGAAACCCAATAGCCTAAGACCTTAAGAGTAATGTATAGGGAATCCCAGCACTACTTGGCCTTAATCCGGTTTCCAACTATATGGGGTTTGCTGCACTCCCCAAACCGTATAAACCTCAAGCCAAAGCCTTAAAGGACGACCGCACCTGGGAAACCCAGGAGCGCAGCCGGCCGCTCTGGAAATGGGACCTGGCATGCGCCTTTCTGCTCGCCGCTCTGGCTGCGAGGGCCGCCGTTTTCGGGTGGGGGTTTAGGGTTTGGGGTCTGTGTGTTTTTTGTATGGTAGGGTTTAGGGTTTGGAGTTAGGGAGGTTTCGGATGGCTTTTTGTGGAGTTCAGGGTTTAGGGCATTACAGTTTTGAGGTTTCGGGTTTAGGATTTGAGGGTGTGGGGTTGAGTAGAGTTAGGGTTCAGGGTTCAGTGTTTAAAGGTCTTTTGGTTTAGAGTTTAGATTCTGTTTATGGTGTTTGTTTGTGGTCCCTATGGTAGTTCCTTTGTGTTGGTCAAACCAATTTTATAGTTCGGCTCCTATAAGGTAACCCAAGAAATCAGAAAGGAGCTAAATACAATGGAGACTATAGGTAGGGTTCAGGGTTTAGGGTTTGCCGTGGAATAGCGCAGGCGACAGTATCTTGCGACAAGGCTGAGCCGAGTGCACCGTACTATGGCGATAAGCCTGTGAAAGTTCTTTCTTTCTCTCCCACCCCAATACCGTATAAGGCGGCTAGACCAAGAGGCACGGTGGGCAGGGCGGAGGGCGGCGGCGGGGCAGGGCTTAAAGCCTATACCTTAAAGCACAAACCCCGGACCCAAATCCCAAAGACCGCAAAATAACCGTAAGCTTGACACCCTAAACAACCCCTGAACCCTGATCTGAAACCCTGAAACTGTATAGATCCCTTATGGATCCCCTTAAAGGAACCCCTATAGATCCCTTTAAGGAACCCTAAACCCCGAAACCCCAAAGCCCTGAAGCCGAGGTGCTGGTGGCCGTGCTTACGCCTTTCGAGGCAGGATTCCTGGAGAGCTACCCTTTCTCCGTCATGGGCGTGGCACGGCTATGGAAGGCTGTAGGGTTTAGGATTTAGGGCTTAGGGTTCCTGAAATAGGGGATCTATAACGGTTAAGGGGTTTAGGGTTTATGGGGTTTAGGGTTTGGGATCGAGGATTCAGGGATTTGGGTTTAGGGCTTGGGGCTTTGGGTGTAGGTTGGGGGTTTAGGGTTTAGAGCTTGTAGGGTTTAGGGCTTATGGGCTTAGGGACGTTCATAGGGTTCAGGGTCATGGGCGTGGCACGGCTGTGGAAGGGTTTAGGGTTTAGAGCTTAGGGTTTCCTTTAAGGGTTCTGTAGGGATCTATAAGGGTTAAGGGGTTTAGGGCTTATGGGGTTTAGGGTTTGGGATTTATTACTTAAAGATTTAGGTTTAGGTTTAGGGCTTAGGGTGCAGGTTCGGGGTTTAGGGCTTTGGGTTTAAGATCTTATAGGGTTTGGGTTTGGGGCTCTGAGCTCAGGGATGTTTGGGTTTAGTGTTTAGTTACGGATTTCTACAAGATAGGGTTGAGAGGGAGCATAGGAATGGCACGGCTTGGGTTTTAGGGGCCAGGCCTTCAGAGTTTAGAGCTGAGTGCCTGCCGGGGGGTACCCAGGTTGTGAGTGTATTTTTTAATGCTCATTCAGACTTTTGCATGAAACTTAAACCCTAAACCCTAACCCTAAACCCTAAACCCTAAACTCGCTCTTATGCAACACAACGCTGGCTCTGCACCGTTTTTTGACCCCAGCCCTGAACCCCAAACCTATAATTTTATGAAGTTCACAGTCTAAATTATATGGCTTGGGGGAGTTCAGTCGTGTTCGTTCGGAGGATTTTAAGGCTTCTGTTTTTTGTGCTTACCAAGAGGGTCCATATATACCATTATGGAATTAGGACCCCAAAACCACTATTAGGATGGTCTTTTGGGACCTAATTAAGGACCTAATTCCAGAATGGTAGTGTATGCGGACTCTCTGGGCTGTAAGGAGTTTAAGTAAGGAGCTTGCCCATGGTTTGGTGTCGCCGTTTCGTTTAGGGCCCCAGGCCTTAGGGTTCAGGCTTTCCCGAACGGCTTCATTGAGTTAGGTCTTCGGGTTTGGGGTTTAGGGTTTAGGGTTAAGTCAGAGGAGAGGAAGCAGTGCTGCGTCTCGTGAAGGTTGCAGCGGGTTTCCCACATCCAGCTGAGAGGAAGAGAGGGTTCGCAGGTATGTCTGCTTAGGGTGCAAGCATGTGAGCGGAGCAAGTCCTTGCGTTGGCTGTTGGAACACTCCGCAACCCCCTTTCCGGCGTTTCTCGACCTCTCCTCAAACCTTCGGTGGTGCCGACTATGGCGGGCAGACAAAAAAGGACGTCAACACAACTTAAAACAAACACCCAAAGCTTCATTGCTAGCTTCAGTATACACTGCACAGCAGGAAAACACCGGCACCCCCCTAGTTGCCGCAACTCTTACAAACTAGGGAAACTCTCCGGCTGTATCATCGTATCCTCTATTATAGGGTACCTTACCGTGTGGTTTTTGGAGCATAGGGTCTATGGGGGGGGTCGGGGTTTCGAGTCAAGTTTTGGAAGCCCACAACCTTTGTGTCCAAGGTGTTCAACATCCTGACGAATGTGCCTGCGCTTGAATCACCTCCATCCCTAAACCCCAAACCCCTAAGCCCCTAAACCCCCAAACCCTAAACCCTAAACGCCTGAGCCCTTAAGCTCCTACGCCCCAAACCCCTAAACCCTAAACGCCTGAACGCCTGACCACTTAAGCCCCAAACCCCTACACCCTAAACGCCTGACCCCTTAAGCCCCTAAGCCCCAAACCCCTACACCCAAAACGCCTGACCCTTAGGCCCCTAAGCCCCACACCCCTAAGACTGTTTTTGTTTTTTTGTTTTTTTTCCGGTTGCTCTGCCTTTCACAAGCCAGGCCTTCGCGGACCGTTAACCGATGGGTTCCCTCTCCCCTTCGAACTTAGCTTAGGATGCCTTTAAGGGTTCTATAGGGACCTACAAGGGTTAGGGGGTTTAGGGCTTATGGGGTTTAGAGTTTTGGCCTTTAGGGTTTTCGGTTTAGGGTTTTCGGTTTAGGGTTTTTGTTTTTAAGGTCTGGGTTCAGGTTGTAAGGATTGATAAGGTTTAGGGTCTTAAGGTTTTTGATTTTAACGTCTAGGTGAACACTGAAAACCAACCTGTCTAGCCCATGATATCACAACCCTTCAAACGAGGATTCCTTCAATCCGATAGAAGAGGAGGTTGACTCAGTCTGGGTGTTGGACTCTCTGGGCACGGCCAGCTCACCCTAAACCCTAAACCCTTGAACTTGCAGCATGCCAGCACCCGCCAACCCCTCAAATCATCTCCATGGCTTCATCCCAGGCTCTGTGTTGAGAAGTGCAGGCGTTGGAGTTTAGGGACGGGTCAATATGGTCCAAACCTTATATAACCCTTCTAGACTTCTAGGACTCTAGTAGCCCTTATAGAGCCCTCAAAGTAGCTCAGGCCTTCTTCTTGGCAGACATGGGGCTGCAGTTCTTCATCGCTTATCCCATCGAGACGCGCTACGGCCCTCGCTGGGTGCAGCATCTCTACCTGCAAGAGCGCTTTTAGGGTCGGTCTGGGGTGTTTTTAGGGTTTTTAGGGCTTTACGATTTAGTTTTAGCCCCAAGGCATAGAGTATAAATCTGGGCCCAAAAGCTTTGAAGTATGAGTCCTCAGTGTTTAGGGGGGTAGGCTTTTAGGGTTTTACGTCTTAAGGTTAAGAGCTAACCCTAAGGCCCTAATAACTATGATGTCCTTCAGCTTTTGGGCCTCACGGCTTGTCTTACCCCAAGGGTCCAAAGGACCCAATAATGAGATACTCGGTTTTAGGATAGTAGTTATGTGGGTTAGGATTTTGGAGAGTATATGATTATTGGGTACTTGGACCCTTGGGGTCTTACAAGGCTCATGAGTTCTTTTTTGTCGCAGGGTAAAGGCTCTGTAGTGTCCAACATATTTCTACCTGGCCATTCGGGAGATCTCAGACTCTTGGGGTTTAGGGTTTAGGGTTTAGGGGTTTCGGGTTTACGGTGTAGGGGTTTACGGTTTAGGGTTTTTCTCACTTTCGGCTCAGGTTCAGGCCAAGCCAAAGAAGAGGCCGAATCAGACCAAGGAAGGGGGGTGGTCGTTCGGCCGAAGCCCGTGCGCGGGACGAGAGCGCTCTTTCGGGTTTAGGGGTTTAGGGGTTAGGGGCTTTGGGTTTAGGGGTTTAGGGGTTTAGGGATTTAGGGTTTATGGTTTAGGTGACGGTTTCGAGCAAAAAGGCCGCGACCTGGCTGTTGGAGGCAAACCTCGGGCGCTTCCGGATCCGTCGACTTAAGGTCACGGCACGTCTCCGTGAGCTGCAATGGGCCTCGTCAGTCGTTTTCGTTCCGAGTCTGCGTTTTGGGCAGGGCTAGTTGCTTAAACAAGCCTTCCTAAACCCCAAATGCCTGGGGTTTAAGAGTTTCGGGTTAATTCCGGATCTCAAGACCCTTTGTATGACACCATCGTGCAGCCGGTAGCCTCCGACCCTGTGCAGTAGTAGGTTATGACCGAAGTTCCAAAATTCCATGTACCTGGGCAGCACATATCCCTAAAGGGTCCATGAACCCAAACAGGATATACTTTGGCCTCACCGTCGTCCTATATGGATACTTCAGGGCTCAGGTATACACTATCTGTGCACATGGAGCCTTACGGTATGTTTGACCCGAAAGTTACTTCATAGGAAGCCCTTCACGGCCATTTGCTCCATAGCGACTTTGACCCACAGGGAGGGAAAAGAGCCACAGCTACTCTTTTGGCAACTCCTGAGGCAGGTTTACTTTGATCTCCCCCCAGAGCTTTCAGTGCCCCTCAATCGATCCTTGCTAAGGATCTCACAGTTGTTGAGACAAATTCGTAAGTGAGAGCTTTCCCGCCTTCAAAAATGGTAGGGTTTATTCGGCTACAGGTAGGGCCCTTAACCCTGAACGCCTGAACCCTTAACCCTAAACCCCTAAACTCCCAAACCCTAACCCCCTAAACCCTTAAACCCTTAAGCCCTTAAACCCCTAAACCCCTAAACCTCTAAACCCCAAGCCCTAAACCCTAAGCTCGCTGTAAGATTGCAGAGCTATCGTTCAGGGCTTGGAGCCAAAGCTCCGACGGCGAGGACGACTATGACTGCCACCTTTATCGGGTTTAGGGCTTAGGGTTAGGGGGTCTAGGGCTTGGGGTTAAGGGTTTAGGGCTTAGGGTTTATGGTTTAGAAGAGGGTTGCTGTAAGGGCTTTTGTAAAAAGTTTCAAGCCCATAGACCCAAACAGCACAGACTTTGGCCCCAAAGTACCTACATAGGGGATACTTGATAAGGCCGGACTCTTTACTATTTGGATACAGGGACTCTTATACCCTCAACCCTAAGCCATGATGATACCCTTTAAAGGATCCCATTAAAGGAGCTCTTTTCAGGACATGGGGCCTCAAGGATTGGTACTGCTGCTATTTGCGCGGCCTGGGGCTTCCGGGTTTAGGGTTTAGGGGTTCAAGGGTGACGACTTCACTGCTCGAGCTACTGCCTCTGCTACTCCTATTGCACATACTAGTACTCAGGTCAAGAAAACTGATTGCTCTTCGCTACCTTCGCAGCTGGTTTGTGATCGATTTGTGCCTTGGCTACAGAGTGTGGAGCAGGACCTTCCTAAACCCTGAACTTAGGGTGCTCTCTTGTTCAAGGTGTACCTCGACATGCAAGCTATCTTCAAAGCGGACTTAGACTAAGTAGCTGCTGTCGACTGTTTTGGCTGGATACTCTCGATGGGCAAAACCATACGTCTTCAATAGTTCGTATCTAATTCCATTCCTTATGGCTCCTGAACGTAATAATAATAATACTTAGAATTCCCTTATACTTACATAGTGCTTGCAAAACCCACGCTTGTCAAAACCTGAAAGATCTACTCTAAACACTATGGGCAGGATATAGGGTTGTCTCTGCCCGCAAACCCTAAACCCTCATTAAACAGTCTTGGAGGCTTGAACATCAGAGCCTGCTTGGAGGGTCGGAGGACTCACTAAGTATCTTTTCTTCGAGCTAGAAGTACCCTAGAGGGCACCCCAAAAAGGGATAACCTACGCACTTATTTGTCAAAAAAATAACTACTGCTTGGTAAGACCCTAAACCCTAAACCTAAACCCCTACTCCCTAAACCCCAACACCCTAATTAGGGTTATGTACTACTTACTAAGTCCCGAAGCACCACTACCTAGGTGGCACTGGGGGATGAAAGAGACGGTCGTCCTTTGAGGCTTTCATGTAGGGTTTGGAGGTTTAGTAGAGGTTTAGGGGGTATATTACGGTTATATCTACCAAAACTATCCCTTTTCCCAATGGCTCCATGTACCTTTATAGTAGATACTTAAGCCTTAAGGGGTCCCTATATAGGTACTTTTTGGCCTAAGTATCTACTATAAAGGTACATGGAGCCTTTGGGTTTATAGTCCCGATATATAGGACCCCCGCCCCCTCCCCGCCCGCAAACACCCGATTCCCATAATTGACGGCCTTATACTGAGCCGTAAACCCTGAAACCTCAAAGTCCCAAAACAAGAAACCATCAAGTCCGAAACACCGAAGCGCTTTATATTGTTCAGCTGAGGATGAACACCCTTCCCCAACCGTAAAAGAACCCGATAAATCCCAAAACACCAAAATTCTATTCCTGATGATGCCCTGCAACCCTCGCTAAAGCCCTGCAAGACCCTGCTATATATAGCTGAGGATGAGCACCAAAATTCATTTCCTAAGGATAATTTGTACCTCTTAACCCTAAACCCCAAGCCCGAGAAGATCCGATCATGGCTGAGGATGAGCACCCTAAACCCTAAACCCCAGATCCTAAACATTACAGCCGAGGATGAGCACGCCTTTACCCGAAAACCCCAAACCCTAAACCCATGACCCTAAACCCTATTGATCCTAAACACGAAACCCTATTGATCCTAAACCCTAAACCCTATTGATCCTAAACCCTAAACCCTATTGATCGAAAACCCTATTGATCCTAAACCCTAAACCCTATTGATCCAAAACCCTATTGATCCCGAACCCTAAACCCTTTCCTGGCAAAGGTTGATGGACAAAATCATGCAATTATAACGAATATACCATAGTTCCCATAGTTTAGGGTCCTTAGGGTCATGCAGGATTTTGTCCATCAACAGTAAGGATGAGTACCATGCCTTTGGACCACATCTCGCCTGGCACGGGCCTGGGCCTTTTGCGGACGATCCGGCTGCTGAGGTGGGCTGTTGCAGACCGGGGCTTTAAGGGTTCCTTTAAGGGTTTAGGGTTTAAGGGTTTAGGGTTAAGGGTTCCTTTAAGGGTTTATGGGTTTAGGGTTTAAGGGTTAAGGGTTTAAGGGGCCTGGGGGTAGGGTTGAAGGGTTCAGGTGTTTAGGGCTCTATAGTATCAGTTTTTGTACCTGTAGCACAAAAGGGTTCCTTATTATGGTATGGTTCTTATATATATATATATATGCATGCATATATATATATATATACACATGTATACTGTCTTTTATGTACCTGTAGCGCAGAAGGCGTACCCTTTTAGGGTTCCTTGTAATGGCTTGGTTCTTATAGAGCTCCTCAAAAAGGTAGGTTTTTGATGGCCGCAGGTAAAGGGTTCCTTTAAAGGTTTGTGTAAAAGGTCCTGTAAGGGTTCTTAGAGGCTTCCCTCGGGTTACTGTAATGTAGGAACCTAATTAAGAAACTTTGGGCCTTTATTAAGGTTCCTTATATGACTCCTACTATTTTGGGGTTATTGGCCCAAGGTTGCTTAATCAGGTTCCTACATTAACGGTTCCTTGGGAAAGTTCTGACGGGGTGCCTCACGGCAGTCTTTACGGGTTCGAAGCTTGAGGGTCAATGTACCCAAACAGTTGGCCTTAAAGTAGTCCCTATATAGGTACTTTGGAGCCAAAGCATATACTATTTGGGTAATTGGACGTTTCTTTGCTTTTGTTTAGCTGCTTAGCGCTGACGGTCTTGGAAAATACTGCTGATGCACAATACTATGCAGCAGCCGCAATAATGCAATAAGCCTATTCAAGCAGGTATGTACTGTAGCTCCCCCAGTGGTGATAAAGGCAATGCAGGTATTGTCCATTAACCGTAGGGCTCTGCTTAATGTGTAGGAGAATGGGTGGGGATGTCTGTGGTCCCTCACCTCACGTGTAGACGCCGCAACCGGCATACAGTCGAGAGAACAGTGATAAGAACTGCAGACAGCAGACATCGTGCTGATACCTGACTTAACAGAGCTGCTGTGGTGCAATCTAGAGGTCGGAATAACCAGTGATTACCATCTACTGCAGTCCCTACAATACTGCAATCTGGAAATCCACTCCAAAACCCTTGTTCTAACTATTAAGGCCACGATTCTCATCCTTATGTATCCTTGCCTGAAACGTTTGTAGAACTAAGAGGTGGTAAGAATGTATTGCGTATTTATGTGTTGCTCAGGAAATCGAATTTGCGGCTCCGTAGCCTAGACTCTACTCCCCCAAACCAGCAAACCCTCCCCTGAACCCTAATTTAGGATCACAGCATGTATGTCAACATATACCTATTTTTATAAACATATAATATGTCTAGTAGAAAGTATATGTATGTATATATATATATAGATAGGTATGGACCCCCCATTAGGCTCCGGCCCTGTATTTTCCTGTGTTGCCGCGCCCCATGCCCGAGCACTTGACAGTTGACTGTAGCATTGGTGGATACGTGTATACACACATATATCTGCCGGCCCACCGACCTACCTACTTATCTACAGACACAAGTTTACATATGTTGTACATATGAACAAATAGACAAATAATAATGAATATATATATATATATATATATACATATTATACCATATGTATGTAATAATGTATGTATGTATGTATGTATCCTCACATGAAGTCCTAGTCAAATGCGCCAGGCGAACCCAGAAGTGCTTCTACTGCTCCGTCGACCCTGGACCCTAACCCAAAGGGTCCTAAGTACCAGTATGGGGGATACTTGCCCAAACCATAATAGTAATTATAGGTAGAAACCCTATATTCTTTTAGGACCCTTTGGGTAACCCACAAGTCATGTATCAACATGTGGGGGAGTTTCCGAAAATTAGGGTACCTTATTTGGGGGTCCTTATATTAAGGATCCTACTATTTAGGGTACTATATTAGGGTCCCCTATTTTCGGAAACCCCCATGTAGGGCTTAGGGTTTAGACCACAAGTCATGCAACTACCAACATGTAAGGTTTAAGGGGCTTACGCCCTTGTTTTAACCAACCTATTCTTCTGTGACCCTGAACTGCGTGGCAGGCTACTGAAACTTCTGAGACTAGCGCGAGGTCTTTGCCTAAGCAGATCTGGGAGAGCCCAAGACGCCGTACTTCAGCAATGTATCTTCGGGTTCGCCGTAGGGCATAGAGGAAAAAGGTTAAGGGGGTATCTTGCTCTTCGGGATCAGCGCCACTGGCAAAATTGGTTTCTGTGGAACAACTTGGTAATAGGGCCTGAAAGTTAAGGAACATTGTTCCTCAGCAGTCCTCATAGGTTCATCGGATAATACCCTCGAGACTGCAGTCTCCAGATCAAACCTCCTTAAGACTGAAGTGAACCTGGCTTAGGTCCTATTTCCTTAAGATTGACATGGCCTGGACCCTAAACAAATTAATGGGTGAGTATACTCCAACATGGACTCTGTCTGAGTAAACAGAGCCCAGTACTTGCGAAGGGATGTGAAGGGATGTTTGGTCCTTAAGTTGGAGGATGAAGGAAAGTGTATGAGCCCCAAGCAGTCTACGGTTTAGGGTTTAGGGCCTCAATCCTCTCAAGCCCCCTAAACCTCACACCCAGAGGGCGTTGCTGTAGTTTGGGATTTCCGGTTTGGGTTTTTGTCGCTTCCGTAGTTCCGGAGTGAAGCCAGCTCAGAACTGGGCTCCCCGCTTCCCACATCATGAAGCGAATGTAGGGTTTGCCATAACCCCAAGTATCCTACCTTTTTTTAGGGTTCCTTATGTATTATGGTTTCCTTATATATGTGAGTCCTTAAAAAGGTAGGTTGTTCAGGGTCCAGGTGGGAGTTTCCGGAAATAGGGGACCCTAATTTAGTACGGATCAGACTTGATTATGGTATGGGGCCACCGGTGTGCCTTTCAAGGCGATCCTGGCCTGAGTTCTGAAACCAATAGGCTCTCGTTATACATAGGGACCCTTAGGGGGGGTAAGGGGGAGGGGGGCAGGGGACTATACTTCCTTAAACAGGCCTTATTAGGTCCTCATTATCGGCATTAAGGCCCCCTACCTTCCCCCCCCNGCCCCCGAAGCCGCGGGGGGGGCGGAGGTGATGCGGGAAAAAGTTGAAAAACCTCCGGGGGGCCTGGGGGGGGGGGGGGGGGGGGGGGGGGAAGGTAGGGGGCCTTAATGCCGATAATGAGGACCTAATAAGGCCTGTTTAAGGAAGTATAGTCCCCTGCCCCCCTCCCCCTACCCCCCTAAGGGCCCCTGTGAGTTATTCAAGCTTTCGCTCGATCAGCCATGGCCCTGCCGGAGTTTCGGGGCCGCTTGCTGCAACCGCCGAGTGCAGAAACCGGACCAACAAGTAATGAGTCGTGCCTCCACAATTATTTCACGCTCTGGGTATGTAGATGTGACGAATCTAGTCTTACCAAAATTAAACACACTGCCTGCACCTGCATTTGTGCGTGTCTATGTTCGCCTGCAAGTATGCAAGCGTTTATCCATGCATCTGCAGGTGCATACTGTAAGGCAGTACGATCACAGGCATGTATGCGAAGACGTACCTCCCATAGGCTTCAATGTAGTTCCGTTTGACTTTGGCTCACTAAATTTCAGGATCGTTACTACAAAACTGGGTAGCCAGAAAGACGTGCTACCCAAAAGGGTCCTAAGTACTTATAGGTTAGAATGTGGGGTTTCTATAGTGGGAAATACTAGTATGGTTTGGGCAAGTATCCCCCACATAGGGTGCAAGGGAGACTCTTACGGGTTGTTTACGTTCTACAGTCGCGTTTGCGTGCGTGCATACGAGCGCCTTTGCAAAAAATCATAGCTGCATTGGGCTCGATGGACTTCAAGACCCGCTTCCCCGAAACGAACCGTAGACCCCCAAGCTCAAACCGCGTTTGGGGTTTTGGGTTTTGGGATTCGTAGGGTTTCGGGGAAACCGTAAACCCCACTATGTCCTATAGATCCCAAGACTCCGTGACAAGAGGTGTCCGCGTTGTTCGACGGTACCAAGCCGAGTTCGGCGTCTCCTATCGGAAGTCGACGTTGTACTTGTTCTCTGGCTTGTCTTGGTTAAAAGCTTTGACTGCGTGGAGATTTGGGTTTCAGGGTTTGGGTTTGCATGTTACCTGCCTCTTGGACAGAATCTCCTGTGATCATCAGGCACAGTTGCCTGTGTGATATTTATACATACTGTTGATGGACAAAATCCTGCATTACCCATTATAAGGAATATACCATAATTCCCATAGTTTAGGGTCCTTAGGGTCATGCAGGATTTTGTCCATCAGCCGTATTTATACATGAGCGTTGTTCTTTTTGGTGGGTTCTTTTGATAAAACTGGGAGGGTGATTAGCGAAAGCTTGGTCGCTCAACAAGCGCACACCCTTTCGATCGCGCGCAAGAGCGCGCAAGGGCGAGNATGAGCGTTGTTCTTTTTGGTGGGTTCTTTTGATAAAACTGGGAGGGTGATTAGCGAAAGCTTGGTCGCTCAACAAGCGCACACCCTTTCGATCGCGCGCAAGAGCGCGCAAGGGCGAGCGCAAGCTATGCTCAAGGCTTGTTGTTAAGGTTGATTCAAGAGTGATACTCAGCAGCGTTGTAGGTAGGGGGGAAGATGCGACCGCAGGACATGTTGCCTCCACNTAACAACCCCTAGTCTTCGAAAACCCTAGCGCGCGCAAGCACGCCCAAGGAACGCGCAAGGGCGAAGCGCAAGAGATCCTAATTGGCATGCGTGGAACAAGGATATAGAACAACCCTCACATAGTGATGAACCCGAGGTTTGCACATATGGGGTCCAAGGAGCGAAACCTGCAATGAATAACCCTTTAACTACCTGTCGTCTCCATTGTCGTTCCTTTTTGGGGTTACCTTATAGGATCCTAATTATATATTTGGTTAAACCAAAAAAAGGAACTACAATGGAGACTATAGGTAACCCTTAAAAGATTCCTCAAAGCCAGCCTTCGAGGCTTTTTCTCAGTGTGCTGGCGGTCTCGCACTGGATTGCCTGCACTCTGGGAATCATCCACAAGTTCCAGATCGAGCTTCTCGGCGCGGGGTTTAGGTTAACAGGAACCCTTAAAGGGACCCTATCTCAGACTTCTTACTGAAGGGATCGCGGCCCTCTTATAAAGCCTTTAAAACTTTACGAACACCCCTAACCCAAAACCCTAAAAACGCCAGTCTGTTCCTGAGGTCTGAGATCTGTAGCACCGACGACCTCGAGATAGGTTCCGAGGATTGCTCCATTACCTGGCTTACAGAAGGAGCGCCGACTCAATTCCAACACCGACACACCGTAAGGGTTCAGTTAGGGTTTCGGGTTTATGGTTCAGGGGTTGGGGTTTACCTTTAGAATTTCAGACTTCCGCCCCAGCTCATTCAAGAACCTCCGCGATACAATCGATTCTTCGTTCGGGCACTAGCAAATATAGGGCCCAAAAGTTTAGTCGTTTGATGGTGTTCGATTCTAAGCGCCATGATGGACACAAACCCTCAACAGGAAAACCTTCGGGTTTGGTTAGGAGTCATGGTTGAGGGTTACCCTAAGGGTCCAAAGGACCCAATAATTGGGTACTTAGGTTTAGGATAGTAGATATTTAGCTCAATATTTAGGAGAATACATGATTATTAGGTACTTGGACCCTTAGGGTTAAGGGCTCACTAAGCCCGAAACCCTCAACATCTACAGATGAAAGGAACATGGAACCTAAACCCCTACAGAGCCTTAAAGGAACATGGAAGCCTGCAAAATGCCAGGACTCCGTCTATATGAAGGCTGGCGGCAGGACGAGCGGCCCTCGATCACCGTCTACAATGCGTAAGCTGCCTTGGCTTGGGATAGGGTATCTCACCACTTGATATGCAAGCCCTAGACCCTAAAACGACGCTTCCAAGCTTTGGCGCTAGCTGAACCGTTCACTTGCCTTTAGGGCTTTAGGGTGCAGGGCTTCGGGAGTTTGGGATTTAGGCCCAAAGATGGAGGATTGAACTCTTTGGGCATCCAGGTTCGTCGAGATGTTCCCATGTTCCCAGAAACTCCAAATCCAAAGCCCTTTCATCAAGTAACATACTTCAACACTGGTTTTTAAAGTCATGTCACAGGTCCTTCTATAATATGAGGTGTATCCCGTGATGTGTAGGGGTATCTGTTCCAGTCTAAAAATTGCTTGCTTCCCACACACTACCAAGCATCCGTCCGAGGTATATAATGTCCTTCTACACGGGCATCACAATTCTAGTTCATCCGCATGCCTACAGTGCGACTGGTACTGGCGAGCGGATCTTCTTTACGATCCTCCTTCTGATCGGAGGATTCATGTGGACGCAGGCGTCTTGGCCCCACCTCTTTCAGGGTGTAGGGGTCGAGGTGTCTAGGCTCCTCCTTGGACATTGTTTGTGCTTTTTGTGATGGTCGCATGCCATCCGCATCATTATCAGCACTGTTGCTCCGAGTCCCGTTGCGACTGCCTGTTGCTGCTACTACTATTACGATGTCGACAGCGACGACGTAAAGACGACGACGACGACGACCGCTACCGCACTGGCTGCTGCGGAAGATGAACACCACAATAACCGCCAGAACAGCAGCAGCAACTACCTTCACCACAGGAACCACGACGACAACAGCCAAACCAGCAAGATCAGGATCTGACTCTCCGTCTCTTGCTGCTGCCCTATAATACTTTGACTATGATAGAATGGTAGATGTGACAGTTATACTTTGCTTGAGGATTGCGGAGATATATAGATCCTTGCAATTGCTGCAGGCTTCCAGTGCCATTCTCGACTCTACTACAGCCCTGCACCCGAAATCCATAGGATCCCAAATTCGTGGATACTAACGCATATCGAATGCCTGTTTTGTTTGCCAGCATCCTTACAGTAACGTAGTAACATGAAGGGCTACCGAGCTTCCTGTTTGATTGCCACCCTAAAACCCTTAAACCCTAAAGAGAAAGGCCATACCCCTGCGGGACGTCGTTTTTTTCTCCTCATTGCCTTCAGGCCGAGTTCCAAATTTCGAAATCCACGGCTCTAACTACTCCTCAGCCCTGATCAAGTTGCCCTAAACCCTAAACCCCGAAACCCTAAGGCCGAAACACTCCTACTTCAGCTTACACGGCCTTATCAATCTGGTAAACCCTTTGGAGTCCGGCAAACTCACATGAAGCCTCTTGTTGAACCCTACAGACACGAAAGAACCCTGATCGAAGCATTACAGAACTAGACTCGACCGTAAATCCCTTATAAATGCTAAACCCTAAAGCCCTAAAACCCTTGACCCTAAACCCTAAATGAGTGGACGCCAGGTCATCAGTCGATCGACAGCGATTGCCTCGTCCTTGCCGCTGGGCTTTACCTAGTAGAACCTTTCCAATTTCCTAGGTCGATACTGTTTAGGGATTTAGGGTGTAGGGTCTAGGTAGGTAGGGTTTGGGGTGTAGGGATCAGGGTCTGGGGATTTTAAGCACTACGGTTTAGAGTCGAAGGGTTCAGGAGTCTCTGCGTGCCGTGTGAATCTGAGTCTGCATCCGGCCCCCTCACGGTCACGTATACTCGGGTCTTACATGGGAGTCGTAGCCCTTTCGTCTCCAAACACCAACCCTAAAGCTTAATCCCTAAACCCAACACCCCAGTCCCTAATCCCTAATCCCTAAACTAAACCCTAAACACAAACCGAAACCTTAGCAGAACAAGGGGCACCTGCTTCAGCTCGAAGGTTTCGTGGCCAACAAAAACCCAAGAATGCATGATGTTCTCAAAGGGTCCTAAGTACCTACAGGGGGGTACTTCATTGGGGATACTTACCTAAACCGTAATAACAATTTCGAAGTCTACGACAGAAACTGTACTTTCCATTATATAGGTCCTTAGGATTTGGGCATAGTGACTGGGAGCAGCCATGCGATGCATGACCCTACTTGAAGGGGCAGGGGACTAAATATAAACTAGGGTCATAATTAGGGTAACTCCATTTAGGGCACTTATAACTCTACTTATAACCTACTTACTAAGTCCCCTGCCCCTTCAAGTAGAGCCTAAACCCTAAACCCTATAGATCCCTTTAAGGAACCCTATAGATCCCTTTAAGGAACCCTATAGATCCCTTTAAGGAACCCTATAGATCCCTTTAAGGAGTATATAGGAGCCTCGGGAATCCTTAACTAAGTCTCACCGTGGGCCCGTTTGGCCCTTTTTTGAGTTTCAGGTTTCTCATTACTTGAAGGGGCAGGGGACTTAGTAAGTAGGTTATAAGTAGAGTTATAAGTGCCCTAAATGGAGTTACCCTAATTATTCCCCTACTTTAACCAACGTACTAAGTCCCCTCCCCCTTCAAGTAAAGACAGACCCCATACCAAAAAGGGAGCCCTTGACCCTTGTGTTCCTACCTTGCTGGGGATCCTACTAATATGGCATACCCCAAAACCCTNTTACTTGAAGGGGCAGGGGACTTAGTAAGTAGGTTATAAGTAGAGTTATAAGTGCCCTAAATGGAGTTACCCTAATTATAACCCTACTTTAACCAACTTACTAAGTCCCCTGCCCCTTCAAGTAAAGACAGACCCCATACCAAAAAGGGAGCCCTTGACCCTTGTGTTCCTACCTTGCTGGGGATCCTACTAATATGGCATACCCCAAAACCCTAAAAGTTCTTAAGGCCCTTTTACTAAACTTGTTTGCAACGTCATCGGCCACTGGCCACTGGTAGAAGGAATCCTTTAAGGAACACTGGTGTAACAATTAAGGCCTCCTATACTAAAGCTTTATAGCACGCTTCACTTCTAGAAGGAATGCTTAAATTACAGGAACCCTATTTTAATTCCCAAGGCCGCCAAACCAAACCCCTATAGACCCTTTTCAAAGGAACCCTTAAACGAACATCATTTTAACTCCTAATGCCCCCGATACTAAACCCTAAACCCTAAGTCTTGTAGCAACCCCTATTCACCCCTTTGAAAGGAACCCATAACAGGACTCCATTTCAACTGCTGAGGCCCCAGTGTACTACAGCCTTTTTTGAACCTCGCTAGGTCCCGTCAACAGGAACCCTATTTCAGAAGTCTGTGTTTCCAGGCAAGATCGTTTTACTAGTCATACACATATGTACGTGTGTGCATATATATATATATACATATATATATATATAGAAACATCATCCTGGTCCTGATATATACATATGTATATGTATATGTATATATGCACATTATATTGCACATACGAGCCAATGGGTATACACATAAAAGGGACAGGTGTATATACACATACATGTATACATATATATATATATGTATACATATGTGTGTGTATGTATATATATATATATATGCGTGTGTTGATATTGTAATCCAAATATGAGCCTTTTCGCACAGACATATGCGTCTCTCTCTCTCTCTCACTCTCTCTCTCTGTAAGTATACACTCACAGACCCGTACAGCTATTGTTTTTTTTTTAAATGCTGGTTTCCAGCATCATGTAGCACCTTCTTCGAACAACGTCTATCAGAGACATGGAAGCTAAGGAATGCACATCAGCTGGCCCACCAGCAGACCATGGACGATCTCAACATGATCGCCAACAGGCGCTGCGCAAGCCCGTTCCCAGAAGCCCCGTCGTTTTAATTAGGGTTGCTCCTGGGCTTTGCAGTAGCTAGGTCTGCAGCTCTTAGAGCCCCTGTTCGCTTACATTTAAGCTATGCTATAATTAGTCTGTTTGCTGGGTTCCACTGTTCCAACTCGTGAAAGCAATGCCCGCTTCAGCGCAACGATTTCTGGGGGGGAGGGGGAGTGGGGGGGGCGCTGTCATGTGGTTTTAACTTGGTGCGGACTGGAGATGCTGCGAATCAAAAGTCTCCATCCCTTTTGGAACGGCATTGTTGGCAACATCTTGCAAACAGCTTCTATAGGGGCCTTAACAGCCTTAACAATCAGAATAGGGTTTTGGGGCCCATTATACTATCATTTTAATGAGGAACCCCCCCCAAAAAAAATAGAAGAAAACAAACAATTGTTAAAGCCCCTATGCTACTGGAACCAAGATGTCGACAGAACGGTTGCAAGAGCTTCGCAAGATGGTGAGTTGTGACGCCGGGGCGGGCTCGGTGGAAGACCTTCAGATTTGGATCACTGAGCTCCCAGCCTTGTGCGAAAATGTGAGGAAAGGGGCCTTGGAGAAGATTGAGGCAGGCAGAAGGGAAGCGCTAAAGCACCATGCCATCGCTATCCTTCATCGGGTTGACCCAAAGGAGGGCGACGTCGAGAAGGTCAACACCCTGTGGAAGGGGCTCCCTTTTTTCGACACCAAAAGGGGAATTCTGGATCTTGTAACAAAAATAACAAAATGGCAATCAGGGAATGAGATTTCATGATTGCCACTGAGCTCGCGGAAATCTTGAGCAGCGTCGAGAGTCGATCAGGAGCGGTACTAGTATCAGCAAACTGTTGACACAAACTGCCGTGGAAGCCCCTAGGCCCTACCTTAACCCTGAATAACTTACCTTTTCAGGGGTCCTTATTATGAGTTCCTTGTAAATGTCCTTAAAAAGGTAGGTTATTCGGGGTTTAGGTATTCCTTATGCTAGTAGTCGGGAAAGGCTGAGCACACAAGACGGAACACATGCATCACACGTCACTATAGCAGCCGCACGATAACTACGAAACTACCAATGACCAACCCTGATGTCCATGGACCCGTTTCAGCTCAGGCCGAAGTATATACCATACACTATGCATGGAAAAAGTTATCTAGTCGATGTGCAAAAAGCTGCTAGCCAGTGTCATCAGTCGAGGAGGTATCCTGACGAAGCACTCAGCCAGTCAGTCTGCCATCAACTAGCCAACCCATTGGGGAACAAACCAACTAGTAAAGGTGTATGCGTAATCATGTCTTTCTGTAAATATGAAGGGCATGTACATAAAACTATATTCAGGTATAAATGTAGCTACACACATATGTATATATATATATATATATATACATACTTGTACAGATGTGCACATTTAATAACTCAGAAGCCCAAGCCTGAGTTCCAACCCCAACTCCAATCCCAAACCGCATATTCCCGAAGTGCCCCAACCTCCTATATCCTTAGTAGCTGAGTGGATACACTTTACACTTTTTGGGATAGCACTGCCCACTATAAAACTAAAAGTGTACACTTTTTCGGACTTATGAACTTAGCAACTAAGTACCGAACCTTACCAACCCCTAAACCCCAGGCGCCAAACCTGCACAGAAGACGAAGACAGCCTAACGGACCCGAAGCGCCGGTATGAGTCTAGATCAGAAAGCCTGTATCCCGAAACCCTAAACCCTAAACCCCTAAACCCCTAAACCCCTAAACCCCTAAACCCCTAAACCCCTAAACCCTAAACCCCTAAAGCCCTAAACCCTAAACCCCTAAACCCCTAAACCCCTAAACCCCTAAACCCTAAACCCCAAACCATATATCCCTAAACTCTAAACCCCGGGGAGACCCTGAGGGTTTCAGGGTTTAGGCTTCGCTTGGGCCTTGAGGGTTGAGGGTGTTGGAGTGTCGACTACTTAAAGGTTTAGGGTTTAGGGTTTAGTGGGGTTCAGGGTTTGGGGTTTAGAGGAGTGTTTAGGTGTTAGTTTTTAGGGTTTACGGTTTAGGGTTTAGGGGTTCAGGGCTTTGGGGGTTTAGGTGTTAGTTTTTAGGGTTTACGCTTTAGGGTCTTAGGGTTTGGGACTTTGGTTTTGGGGGTTTAGGGTAATCCAGCATATTAATTAAACCCTACAGCCCCCTATAGAACCCAATAGGTGAACCACTGAGGCCCGCATGTAACGCATACAATCCAAACACTTTAAAAGCCTTTTACAAGTTTAAGACTACCTCTAAACTCTCACGAAACCACTACAAATTTGAAGAAAGGACCCCCTGTAAAGACTTACTAGCCCCTTAAATATTTGTGCCCCTAAATCCATAAATACATGTAAACCCTTTAGCTATGAAGGCCCTTGGAATGTGCAGAAAGACATACTAATCCCTTACACCAGTTGCATCCCCGAAGCTCTAAAGATATGTAAAACCTTTCACTGTGAAGGCCCCCTACTCCCTGGTGCTTAGTGGCGAATGGGGGAATGGATCCTATAGTAGTCCCCTCCTTATAGTCGTCCCTATACAATCCCCAATAATCGTCACCAGAATCCATTCCCCCATTCCGTTCTTCGCACCAGGGAGCCTAATTCCTACCTTTGGTTAGTAGGGAATGGAAGAATGGTAGCAATAGTAGTTATAATTGTACCCCATTCCTCCATTCCCTACTAACCAAAGGTAAGAAAAGCCCTAAACCCCAAACCCTAAACCCCCAAACCCTAAACCCTAAAACCCTATATAATCCCCAATAATAGTCCCCAGGAAACTCCCAAATCAGCAGGTTGAGTCTGCCCCATGAGATGAAAGTACGACTCCGGAAGTTTTTCCTCCGCTCCACGGCACAGCACGAGCCGCTTGAAGTGCTTAAGAATCCTTTAGGGACCCTTAGGGGGGTAGGGGGCGAAATTTTTGGGGGGTTTAGGGTTTCGGGCTTAGGGCTTAGGGTTCAGGGTTTAGGTTAGGGGCCCAAACAAGCACAGAAGCATAAGCATTTTACAGGGTTATCCCTACCTTATTGGGCTTCATTGTAAGGGGATTTAGATGGGATATCGCTTGAAGTTCAAGAAATCCTGTGAGGATTCTTGCGGGCTTTTGGGTTTAACTACTTTGTCATAGTTGGGTAACATTTTACATTTTATGGGTACTTAAAGCCAATCAGAAATAAAAATAGAATTGTTAATCCTATCCCAACCATGAACTAGATTAGGGTTTAGGGTTTGGGATTTTGGGTATAGGGTTTAGGGTTTTGATAGAGGCTTAGAAGTTTGGTTGTTGGGCTTTATACAAACTATTAGTTTAAGATAGGGTTTTGTTGGTTTTGAAATAGTGGCTTCGTATAATTTACAGTCAACCCCATAAAGTTGGAAACTTGGTTAAGGCCAAATAATGCTGGGATTCCCTATACATTACTCCTAAGGATTGAGGCTATTGGGTTTCCAACTTTTCGGCTTCTACTGTATGGGTTCATTATTTAAGGGTGCTTTGTGAGGCTTTTTCTGAAAAGCCCTGCAGGCTTCTGTAGGGTTCGATTGGGCCCGGTTTAGGGTTTAGGCTGTAGGGTTTAGGGTTGGTGTTTAGGGGTGTAGGGTTTAGGGTTTGGTGTTTAGGGGTTTAGGGTTTAGGGTTTAGGGGTTTAGGGGTTTAGGGTTTAGGGGTTTAGGGTGTCAAGGTCCTTGAGGGTGTTGTAGGGCTCAGAGGGTTTGGGGTTTGCCCAGCGACCCTCCCAGATTTAGCAATATAACCCTAAACCCTGAACTTTGAGCAGCGGCTTTTGAAGCTTAGGAGGTGCTTGAGGTTTTGAGGGTTGGGGATCATATTACCCCCTCTAAAAATAAAAATGTACACTTTTTGGGCCTTATGAACTCAGCAACTAAGGATGAATCTTGAAGTTTAAAGGTTGTAGCTTTAGCGTTGCATCCATTATTAGCTTATGGATGTTGAGGTGGTTTGGTGGTATTTTGCGAGTTGTAGTTTTGAGTTCAAGGGTCTAGAGTCTAGGGCTTAGACTATTAGAAGGTGAAGCGAGTTTGGCTTCTGTTTCAAGGGTGCGCCGTTCAGGGATTGGGGTTTATGGGTTTAGGGCTTTGTGCGCTGCAACCCTGCTCAACAAAAGGGACTTGGGTTCAACAACGCAAGCCCTGTTAAACTTGCTTCCCTTCAAAATTGGCTGGTCTGAACTCGCTTCCTTTCTAAGCCATTTACAGGTGGGTAGTTATTAGGTGGGTAGTTTCCCATAAGCCTCCCATACCACTCCTATAAGGTAAAGGGGGTCTTATGGGAGTACTATGGAAGAAGAACTACCCACNAGTTATTAGGTGGGTAGTTTCCCATAAGCCTCCCATACCACTCCTATAAGGTAAAGGGGGTCTTATGGGAGTACTATGGAAGAAGAACTACCCACCTGTAAGGGGCTTCTATCCTTGGCAGGAAGCATCACATATTCAGCCCTGAATCCTGCGCCCCTTATCTTCAGATGAACCCAAGCCGAGCCATGACAAGACCATAGCTTCAACTCCAGCATGCTAAACCCTGAATCTTAAACTCCTTCTGAAAGGCTCATGTAGCTTCTTCAGTACGGTCATACAAAGATGGTTTGTAGTTATAACAGATACTTCTAGGTCCCAATAAAGATCCCCATTACCTGAGTGACCAAGTCCCATGGCCCTCCAAGTTGGACTCTCAACCCTACACCCTCAACCATCAACTCTCAAACCCTAAACCCTAATCCCTAAACCCCTAAACTCAAGGCTAAGGCCGCCCACCTCCGTATCCCTAAACCCCTAAGCTCTAAAACCTACAACCCTCAAGCAGTCGAAGCCCGCCGAAGGTACGAAGCCTGGCAACAAATCTTGGAGCGTGCCTTGGCTGGAGCAGCCCACGGAGTTTTGCGCTTTAAGGGGTTTCCTTTAAGGGCTCCTTTAAGGGGGTTCCTTTAAGGGGTCCTTTAAGGGTCCCATAAGGGTACTATAGGGTGTAGGGTTTTGGGCTTCAGGGGTTTAGGGTTTAGGGGTTTAGAGTTTAGGGTTTAGGGGTTTATGGCATTAGGGGTTTAGGGGTTTAGGGGTTAGGGGTTTAGGGGTTACAGTAGAAGTCAGAAAGTTGGAACATCGATATCCTCATGCCCTTCGGGTAAGTAATAGCTCGGCTTTGGAGTACCATACTTTAATACTTTTTGGGGACCTGTTTCTTAAAGGGAACCCATTATGAAATAAAAGTCTATACTTTTTTTCCCCTGGTTACTTCAGTGCCAAGATAGGGAATCCCAATTCCTTCATTCCTGTTCCAACTTTGCGAGGTTCACTGTAGGGGGTTTGGGGTTTAGGGGTTTTGGGGTTTAGGTTGCATACGTGTACCCTAACATCCCAAGTGTTCTAGTACCTACTCTGGAATCTAAAGTCTTTAATAAGTATCTTCTTTTGGCTAGTTGCAGTCTTAGGCACAAGCTTCTGAGGTTTAAAGCTTTGGGGTCAACGGTTGCTGCTTTTAACTAAACTTGAAACGGTTTAGGTTTAGGATGTCCCTAAACCCCCCGCACACAGATGCAAGGAATGTCGCCCCAGCTTCGGCGAGACACCTACCGAGAGGTCAACGTCCACTGGGTGAAGAAGGCACAGGGCGGTCTAGGATTTGGGGTTTGGGCACTAGACACTGTTTTTGGTAAGCCGTGAAGCCTGAACCCAAGCCTAACCCCTAAATCCATCCCTACTAGTAGCCATTCAGATAGGTTTGAGGTTTGAGGGTCCCCAGTAGTTGCTTACCATCTTCTCGTAACCGAAACCCTAGAATATGCGCACACTGCACAAATGTACGCCAAAGAGCCCTGCAGCTTGATCCTCCAGACCTTAAGCTGTGCACATGACAGCCCTCAGTTTGCTTTTCTGGAGGTTCCATAGAGAAAACAAGGCCAAGCAGAATGACCCTCCTTCCTTGTGCCCTGAATCAGGGGTCCTTAAACGACTTCAAGCTACGGCCGCGCCTGCAATGCACCCTAAACCCTAAACCGGTGCAGGTTCGCTTTCTGGACAAATGCTCCACGAGCTTCCTCACCTGCATCGCCGCCACTTTCGCTTAGTTTACCGCTAAGGGTTTAAAGTTTAGGGTTTGGGGTTTAGGGTGTAGGGTGTGACCAGCCGTTGCAGGCCGTTCGGTTAAATTTGATTGTCAAGGTTCTTCAATCGTTTTAGGCGGACTTCCGTGGGAAGTGATATATTCAACCAAGGAAATCTTGGAGATGCGGATGTTTGGCGAGCAGGAGCACTTCGGGAAGCTGTTTCACATGTGCCTGGGCTCGCCCACTTCTTTTCAATAAGAAATAGACCTTACACTATAGGGGGATTCGTCGAAACCGCGGGTGAATCCTAAAACGGTTTTAGGATTGGGGCCTAGGCTTTCACGCCGTGAAACCCGATTCTCAATTAAACCCCAGCTCCTTCCCAAGTCAGTCTTGATCCCCCAGAATCAGAAACCCCCTGCACACTAAACCCCTGAAGCCTGAAGCATGAAACCCTTAAGCCTTATGAATCAGAAACCCTAACCCCTAAACCCTGAACCCTAAACCCTTAAACCCGAAACCCTGAAGCCCTAAACCCTCGACCCTGAACCCTAAACCCTTAAACCCCAGAAACCCTGGAAAAAAAAAACCTCCGAGCCTAAACCCAAACTCTGAGCCTAGAGGTACATTATGATGGGTGGAACGGCCTCTCGTGTGATGAACTTCACGATTCTAGTGCCTGGCATGGTTTGGGGAGAAGCCTGGCTTTGCTCAGTTTTTATTTTGGTCTGGGGTTTGAGCTTCGGGCTGAGAGTTTGTGGTGGTTTCATACTTGCTTTAAAGGATTCCCCTGAAGGATCCATAACCCTAGGAATCCAGGTACTCAGATATAAATTAAGGCTTTTGGGCCCAAAGACCAAACTATATAAGGCTTTTGGGCTGTTTTGATGCCCAGGGTAAGGGCTCTAAGGTTTCGTGGCTCCGGGTCTTTGGGTTTGAGTGGTATATAGAAGAAGCCAAAAGTTGGAACATGGCTTTAGGAGGATTAGTGCTAGGATCCCTTATACTTTACCTTAAGGGCATGAGGATAATTATGTTCCAACCTTCTAGCTTCTACCTTCAAGTAGGGGTTTAGGCTTTTTGGGGCGTTTCGGGTTTGCAGGGCACAGGCTCCTGCCGAAAACCCTGGGGTTTAGTAATTTTGAGGTTTTCAGATTAGGGGATCTATAAGGGTTATATAAAGGGTTTATGGGGTTTAGGGTTTGGGATCGAGGATTCAGGGATTTGGGTTTACTTTTGGTATTTAGGCGTTACGGGTTTCAGGGGGTTTAGGGCCCCGGTTCATCGTTTTGTGGGATTTTAGGTTCAGCATTTTGGGTTTAGGGTTGATCGCCACTTTAAGATACGCTACCCTGCTTTCTGATAGGGTCGCTAGATGGTCCATGTTAGGCATTCGAATAAGAACCCACAAAAGACAAGCTTATCTTTCTTTAACCAAGCGGGTCCACATGCCATATGGAATTAGGTCTCAAAAGGCCATCCCTGTTATTGTATTGGCGCCCTAATTCCCTAGTAGAAGTATATATGGACCCTCTTGGTAAGGTAGGGTTGCAGTGGATCATGAATCCTGCTGGCCGTGTCGCATGCAGATGTTGGGATGGAAATTTGCTCCAGCGTTGATATAGGGCCTGGAAAATTATGGGGGTGCATGATTATACTGGATTCAGGGGCCTTATGAATTATATGATGAAAACCGATTATAGTACTGCCAGGGGATACTATGTTTACTAGTTAGTTGCTCAGAGCTCTTGGGGCTTAGGGTCTAGGGTTCGGGGTTCGGCCATTTTGTGGGAGCTGTTGTAAAGCAGATGGCGCAGCCTCAGGCATGCCTTTGCATGGTACATCTTGTCTGGCCACTCCTCCTCAACATAATGACCGAAAGAGGTTCGTGATCCTAAACCCTGACATGCGATAATCGGGTTGCTTCTGTGCTGCAGATTCCTGGCCGAGCTTGAGAAAAGCATTGTCGACTCTCCAAGACTTTGATTCATAGGTTTTACCTGCGGAGAAAAGTTTCAGGATAGGATGCCAATCTGTGGGATAACCTGCACCTTGAACCCTCAATCCGAAGCCCTGCCTGTGACTCCAACACGTGCCTACTAGTTTGAGGGTTAGAACTAGAACCATTACAAGGTCATGCCCTTTTTGCGGTGTCGAGTTTAGTCGTTCTGGTTACAGGTACCTCTGGCAACTAAGGTACTTTAAAACACGTAAATGTACCATCTCTTTGACGTAATATCACATGTTTAAGGGTACCCGGGTTACTCAGGTAAAGCCACACCTCCAGCAGGGATGCGAAGCCTAGAAATCCTGAACGGAAGCCTCTCAAAGCTGTTTCGGGGCTGGCAACCCTGCCTAGACTCGGCTCAGACCGTAGTCATTATGTTATTTCTATACTACTATATTGCAGTATATGGGTGGTTGTCGAAATTATGGTCCCTTTTTGGGTCCATATTATAATAACCGATCATTTAGGGTACCCAAAAAGGGGCCCTAATTTTGACAACCACCCATATTACAGTATATGCTATATACCTCAAACCCGCTTCGGCACCCGGGCCCTCCCGAAGCTGAGCCCTTTGTCCTTCGTTGCAGCTGCTCAGGAAGACCATTTGCTGCTGGCGAACCCCGACCTCGTGGTCAGCAACCTGTGTGCAGGATGTATACCTAGGTGGGAGTCAGCAACCTGTGTGCAGGATGTGGGAGTTTCCGAAAATTAGGGGTACCTGATTTTTGGGTCCTTATAATAAGGATCCTACTACTTAGGGTACTAACATTAGGGCCCCCTATTTTCGGAAACCCCCATGTATACCTAGGTTAGTCGTCACCATGCGTTCGATCATCGCAGTTTCCAGTTTCGTCATCATTACCATCAACATCATCACCATCATTATCATCATCAATATGGTCATCACCGCAGCTATAACAATAATGTCATTCTGTTTCACCCGCCTCATCATCACTACCAGACTGGGTGCCGTCTCCAGTATAAGTAGCTCCATTCATCGGCATGGCGTTCGTTGTCCTTTTTTGATCATGCTCACCGCCATCGTCCCAGCTGACGTCACCACCGCCACCGCCATCTATGCCACCACCGGCATCGCTATGACCGGCATAGTGCTGAGCCGCATGATCCGTCAGTTTTAGCGTGGTCGTTATCTCCGCCAGCTCCATATGAGTGTTATCACCACCGCCGCGAGGTTCGCGACTGTCGCGACCGCGACCACCCACAGCAGCAGGCAGTAGAAGCTGGCAGCAGAGGTGGCAACTTACCAGAGCTTCGACTGCTACCGATACTAGAACTGCAGCACAGTCTTCTGCTGCTATATCTCTCCCTGAACCATTCCTAGAATCAGCCAGCGACATCCGAAATCCGAAACAAGAGGACTTGCTAGCCCGAGTGCCTAGGCAATATCGCCGTCTCCTTGACAGTTGTTGAAGTGCAAGAGCTCTCGAAGCTTCTCGGCTTCCCACGAAGGTCGGTGTTGCTTCGGTTTCGAAGTTTAGAGGTCTATAAGGGCTTATGCTGTCAGGGTTTAACCCTAAACCCTAAGCCCTAAACCCCTAGGTTCCTGAGTAGTACCCTTTTGCCCTTTTTGGTTTAGGGTCCCCTTATTAAAACTGCATATTAGGAAAAAGGGTACCCTTATTATAAAGGGGCTACTCAGGAACCTACCCCATAAACCCTAAACAGTAAAGGCTTGGATTGGGGGTTTGGGGTTTCAGATTTGGAGGATTGGAGTCCGTGGGTACAAAGTCCTGAACCCCGAACCCGGGACCCCTAAAAGCCCTACCTAGAGGCTCATACCTAGTTTTATGGTTAGGGTCTGTTATCTTAAAAAGTAGTTGCCCTAAAAAAGGGTAGGGTATGAGCCTCTGGGTAAGCCCTAAAACCGTACCCCTCCTCATGGGGCCTAGTCTATATGCTTGAAAACTGAAGAACTAGATATGTCCCTCTACCGACACGCCTTACGGACTCTACTATGGCGGCTTGAATAAGCACCAATACAATTCAGTAGTTTTCCTATATTCTACTTTACGTAATAATATGAGGATAGTATGCTAATTACGCCCTACGAACCTGTTCTAGTGATTAAGGCCCCTGTTGTTAGCATAGCCGTCCACAATCCCTGATTACGCGTCTGGATAAGTAACCCAAAAGTTGGCCGTCCAGGGATCCCGCACCTTATCCAAAGATGACCAAACTATCGAAATCGGCAAAAGTTCTAAGACCTGGTCCCTACCTAACGAAGCCCCAAACAATCATTCATCCTACAGTTACCACCCTGGACAAGTCAAACCACAGAAGTCCCAGAAACTTAGACGCTGACCTTCAATCGTCAGTCTAGCTATGTTTCTTCAACCCGGAACCTTCACCACCTTTAGGGACATTTATGGAACTTGCAACCTTGCTTAAAACGCCACCCGATCCGCCCAACCCAGGTCTGGATTCAAAAGCAGTATGGCCTGAAAGAGCCATCATGAAACCCCAATAAGAACCCATTAGTTAGGCCCTTAAATCGTAACCCTAAACCCTAAACTAACACCCTTAATCCTGAGCCCTGAACCTTAAACCCTAAACCCTAAACTAAAACCCTCAATCCTGAGCCCTGAACCTTAAACCCTAAACCCTAAACTAGACCCTTTAATTAGGCCCTTACTTCGTTTGTCCACCGATCTGGCAAACCCAGGTCTGGATTCGAAGAGGTGCTGGAAGACTTTCCCGAGCACCTTCGGGATCTGCGGCAGGCGCCCTGAGCCCCCAATACCCTAGAATCAAAGACAGATTTTTTTAAAAAATTCCTTAACTAAGGAATAGACCTTCAATTATAATAGTTGGATCCCTACTATACGTTAAGGTAGATTCCTTAGTTACGCGATTTTGGAAGGGCTGGGGTGCCCTTTGCCTGAGCCTCCATCCGGGACGAAATTGGGCGCGTCTCTAAGTTCCTGGGCCCCGCACCCGCAACCGCGACGGTTTAGGGTTTAGGGTTTGCCGTAGAGTGGCGCATAAGCGGAAGTATCTTGCGACAGTGTACTTTCGAGTGCGTCGTCTTTTGACGATTGGCCGCTGGAGCCTGATTGTGGATGGCTCTTTCATTTTAACTTTCCCACCCCACGCCGTCTAAGGCGGCCAGACCACCCAAACCTATTCCTTTTAGGTTAGCACCTAAACTCATTCCAAGTTTCTCTTATTTCTCGAGAGGGCAGGGGCAGGCAGGGGCGGCAGGGGCAGGGGCAGGGCGGCACGGCAGGAGAACTGGCTGTGGAGAGGCGCGCCATCGAGGTCGAGGGGCTTAAGCGCCGCCCACCCACGGAGGTGGGCGGCCTAGGCCTTGAGTTTAGGGTTAGACGTCTCGTGAAAGACGTCAGTCTCGCCCTGCACCGCACCTGGAAGACTTCATCCAGGCAAGGGCGACCGTGCATCCGCCCCGCAAGGCATCCTGTGGCTTCAGGCGGCGATTCCGTGGTTCGCGACGGTGCCGAGCAAATCTAATCCTGGCGACGGGCCTTCGAGGTCAGACTGGAGGTTCCCGATCTTCGGATCAGACTTTGAAGATTCGCTTGTGTGCTTCATCAGTGGCAGGGCTTTGAGGTCTACGGGGTGAAAGACTTTCTACTGTAGAGGGCCGCGGGGCTTAAAAGGAGTTATACTGTACTTATATATATATATATATATTTGCGAAGATATATTGAGTTAACCGGGGGATATAAATACATATAATCAGGTTATAAATATGAGCTAGGCTTTTGTATCTTTTCGTAAGTTGAGTTAACTTATTCTACAGTTTTTTTCTACCTTCGTTTCCTAGGTTTTGGGGAAGTTAGCCAGAGAGCTGAAAAACAGGATATAGAACTGGGGCCTGGGCGGTTTCCCTGCGCAAGGGAGCGCACGGCGCACGCTGGATGGAGTGACCCATACTTTCCGTGATTATATGTCTCTACCTGTGTCACCGAAAGTATAAGCAATTATTGATCCTTTGGGAAAGGGGCGTAAATGTCGTATACCGGAAAGAAAGGGCGTAATTAACGTAATTGTGCCAAGGAGCATAAAAATGCATAACATCCAAGCCATAAAGAGCGTAAATTCTCAGAACACCAGCACCAAAAGGGACATAAAAAAGCGTAGAAAAAGCATCGAAAAAGCGTAGAAAGACAAAAACGCGTAGAATGCCCTAAGCAGCGGCATAAATTCACCGTCGCCGAACAAAGGGGCGTAAAAAGCAAGCGAAAACCGTAGGGCGTAAACCAGGCCAAATGGGGCTACTCAGGGAGATGATGAAACACTAAAAACCCAAAGGGGCGTAAATTCACCATTGCCGAACAAAGGGGCGTAAAAAAACAAGCGAAAACCGTAGGGGCGTAAATCAGGCCACCTGCGGTGATCCAGGTACATGTCTATAGAGCTACAGAGACGTATACCAATAGATATGACGTCCACGCCACGTCGGCAAGCTCACGCACGACACTGCGCGACACTGCACCTGACCCCGACACTGCGCTGTCCATAGCATGCCCAAGGAAGGCCGACACTGCGTGCCACTGCGCCCGCCATGCACGCACCTCCTCCGTTCCTGCGCAGTCGTCTTGCTCCAAGAGATTATCCTTTTCGTGATTTCGGGACTCCAGTTGCAGTTTTCCGGTCATGGACATGAACATTGCTTTTAATTGTCCGCCCCGCCACCCCCCTGCCCGCTGGAGGCTGAAAGTGACACCGAAGCTGTGTTACCATGCAGCTACTACTTGCGAGAGATGTTTCTCGCTCACACCCTTGCTTCATATGCTGATGATTTGTGAAAGTGTTTATGTTAACTTTTCCTAGCAAATTCCAGTCACTTACAAGAGAATGCAAGTGCTGCTAAACTTTGCTAAGAACTTATATGCCTTACAAGAAGTTACAACAAAAAATAAACTACCACCAACTTAGCTAAACTTATATGTGCTTGTAACAGGGTTGCAATAGGGTTGCAAGCCGGTTATAACTTCTGTACAACTTGTTTTAAGACCCGCGGCCCTCTACAGTACCAAAGTCAGGAGCACAAAAAGCACATAAACATAAACTTTCGGTGTTGGGACGACATAGTAGGGACAGGTAGCCAGAAGGCAGGCCCCTGCCAGTTTACAGGTCCATGTGTGCTGTGCGGGAACGGATAGATCGCAGCTTCGGAATAGTAGCATATTCCACTCGNGCCAGAAGGCAGGCCCCTGCCAGTTTACAGGTCCATGTGTGCTGTGCGGGAACGGATAGATCGCAGCTTCGGAATAGTAGCATATTCCACTCGCGAGGAGAGGTTGTAACAGACATGCCATCTCGCTGCATATACAGTCAGCGCAAGTGCTTCCTTTATATAGAAGCGTTTTTTGCTGTGTCGTGGCGACCCACATAAACTTTTTCAAGCCCGCGGACATCCCCGCACGAAGCCCGCGCGTCCCGAGCAAAAAAGTTCGATACTTTTTTGGGGGAAGAGTACTTTGCCTTGTTTTTGCAGGCACATAAACTTTCTTAGGCACTGATTTCTCCGGACGGAAATTTCCCGGCATCCCGGGAGAATCTCAACAGCGTTGTNTTTTTGCAGGCACATAAACTTTCTTAGGCACTGATTTCTCCGGACGGAAATTTCCCGGCATCCCGGGAGAATCTCAACAGCGTTGTTCAGCACTAGGTCTTTCCATCGACTGTTGCAACGGTGTTGGGGGCAGGTGTTTAAGCATGACGGTGACTCTATGCAAAACATGGATTCAAGTTTTGCCTGTAACCTTGCCTTCGACCTGTGCATACTGCACATCCGGTGCCCTTGTGGCCTTCACTTGTTGGTTTCTGTGTTGATGCCNTGCAAAACATGGATTCAAGTTTTGCCTGTAACCTTGCCTTCGACCTGTGCATACTGCACATCCGGTGCCCTTGTGGCCTTCACTTGTTGGTTTCTGTGTTGATGCCTTGCCGATTCGTCCCGAAGCCAACGTTTATTAGTTTATGTAGGTTTTTTTGCCCCTACAAAGAGCCTGCTGTGTACCTTATTTAGGAGTCCTTGCACCAGGGATCCTACTACTTGTAGGGTTTAGTTTATGTTGGAGCTGGCCTTTTTGGACGCCCCCATACGATCTGTAGAAGAATGGAGACTTATTTTGGGATTTTGTGTAAGGTTCTTTTTCAGCGGTGGTTGAGGATGCTTTTCCAACAAATTTTTGAAAGGACTTGTATAAGAACAATCCTGAGCCCTAAACCCTGAACCAATATTAGGGCTTGGGGATTTATGTAGGGATTTGATGCTGTGGGGGTTTGAGGATCAGGATTCTGGACAGCACTGGCCCTTCTGCAACTTTTCCCTCAAGACATCCCGCGATATAGCACTAGGTTCCAAAGTATTACCTATATGGGGTCCTGTTGGTACTATTCCGGGCCTTATTAGCCGGAGCCGGATCCAGAACTCCATCCGAAGCAGGGGTTTCACATGTATTTAGCTCATAGGATCTCATCTGTCTTTTTCGGTGGCAGCAGCATCCTTAAGAGTCGATGGCAACTGACGAAGAGGCTACAGCTGAGGGTAAAGGAATTTCCAATATGGGTTGAAGTAACTCAGGGCTTATGTATTGTCTTAAAGTAAGGAGACTGCTTACATGAGGCGTCCAGCACTTCGTACGTAGGCAAACTGACATCCTACTTTGTCTCCTTTGTGTTACCCAATCTAGCATGGCAGAAACGCCTATTCTAGTTGCACAGACCCCCCTACACGCCGAACCCTTATCCGAAACCTGTGTGTAGGCCCCTGATGACTACCTACAGTCTCCATTGTAGTTCCTTCTTTTGGTTAACCAGTTTTATGGTTAGGAACCCTCTTATAGAGATTTTGGTTAACCAAAAAACGGAACTACAATGGAGACTATAGGTAAACCCCTTAGGGTTACAATCGCGGCTATTCATCAGGGGTCTACCGCACTTATCACTTCTTCTTTTTGCGAGCCTGCAATGCGCATGATCCCTGCTAGACCCTTAGCGTATCCCCAAAACCCTAAACCCCCTCTCCACCCACCCTAAACCTTAACCTTAACCTTAAACACCCAAAAATCCTAAACCCCAAACCCTAAACCCTATCTCCGTAAACCCCAGTAAGGCAGGCCAGGATCATGAGTGCAGCACTCTTCTCGGGACTTGGGCTGCTAGGTTTAGGGTTTAGGAGTTTAGGGTTTAGGGCCTATAATTAGGTACTCGGGTTTAGGATAGTAGTTATGTAGCTCAATATTTAGGAGAGTATATGATTATTAGGTACTTGGACCCTTAGGGGATGATGCTACGAAGCATATAAAGCCACCTAAACAAACAAACCCTTGTTATACAGGCCACTGTAGTATCCCCTAATCCCTGAGCTATACGCCCTTCCTTGCAAGATCCTTGGCGTAGACTTTTTGGACCATGGTGCTAGACCTGGATTCCGCGAGGTCTCTGTGAAGTACATCTTCATGCGAGGCAGCTTCTCCTGTTAGCCTACCTAGGGTTTAGGCTAAAATTACAGGAAAGTTGTGTTTGTAGCGACCTTGCCATTGTGGCCTGTCATACGGTCAGGGGATCCACCGTAAACCCTAAACCCTAAACCCTACCTGTATCTGCAGTTCGAAAAGAGCCCATAAACTAAAACAAAAAACCTACCCTAACTACAAGAGAAGACACCAGCCCGAGCAAAAACTACGATTGAGAGCCTGGGTAAGCCTGCCAGACCATGGGCCTGCTCTTCAAGGTTCCTGAGTAGTACCCTTTTGCCCGTTTTGGTTTAGGGACCCCTTATTAAAACTGAATATTAGGAAAAAGGGTACCCTCATTATAAAGGGGCTACTCAGGAACCTAGTCTTAGTAGCTGAGTGGATACACTTTACAGTTTTTGGGGCTTCTGCCAGCAACTAAGTGCTTCAATTGAGACCGGCTTTGGGTTGAGGGGATGAGGGTTAGGGTGTAGGATGTACCTGGCGATCCAAAAACCTACCGTTTTAAGGGTTAGATTAAGGGGTTATGACTATTTTGTAGGGTCTGGGGATACAGGTAGGGTTTAGGGCAGTTTAGGGTTTATCCTCAAAGCTAGGGTTTAGGCTTTAGGGCCTTGAACCCCCGATGCAGTAGAGGGCGAAAAAGATCTGTAAGTGATGGCTGCATCCCTGGTTGCTTAAAGCCCTGAGCCGTAGACCCTAAATGGCTTGTCGAGGAAACTCTAGGCCCTGAGCCACTGAACCCCAAACCCCTAGCCCATATGGGTAGTTCTCTAAAAGTAGGGTTCCTTTAAGGGTCATTTCTTGGGTGTCGTATTATGTTGTGGACCCCGACAGGGATCCTAATTTAGAGAACAACCCATAAAAAACCTAAACCCTGAACCCTAGCCATGAAAATCCTAAACCCGTAAGCCCTAAACTTTGGCCCTAAACCCTGTTTACAATTATTACAACGAGGGCTTCCACGTTTGTTGAGATATTTGTTTTTGTTTGAGGGCTTCAAAAGGTTAAAGTCTTAGTGCTTTTTGTGAGTTTTAGGTTTTTGGGTTTAAGTTTCGAGTTTAGGGTTTTACGGGAATGAGTGTTTGGGAAGAAGCATTAACAGTAACGGGACTATCTCCGGAAGCCAGAACAAGACAAGAACGATCACCCAAGCATCCAGGTGTCCCTTGTTCTTGCAAACACGGACCTTGGTGAATTTCTAATTTGAGCTTCCGGCATGCAACTGGTTAAGATCCTGCACAAACGGTCACTGAACATGTGCATCCAAAAAGGTCATTGATCTTTCCGCAGTATCGAGACAGCAACACAACAAGAGGGCCTCCAACAAATACCGCATGTGGACCAAACCCTTCATCAACCATGAGAAGAAATGATTAATAACAGGTTGTAGGTATACTATAGAGCCTAAATGTGTAGGCTTTCAGAGGATGTCACCACGAATCATTCAGATCTGCATATTGGCCGTAATGTGAAATAGACCACCGAAGGGTCCATGTGCTCATGTAGTATATACCCCAAGGGTCCAAGTACCCAATAATCATATACTCTCCAAAATCCTAACCTACATAACTACTATCCGAAAACCGAGTACCTAATTATTGGGTCCTTTGGACCCTTAGGGATACTTTAACACCCCGGTTTGGGGTTCACCCGCTTTGCCAAGGTCTGAAGAAATTCGCGCAAGAGACCCTCGATAAGAAGATGAAGGACCCGGGTTCGGTGGGCCTTAGGGGTTTAGGGTTTAGGGTTTAGGGAGGGGTTCAGGGTTTAGCTTTTGGCCAAAGGGTTTAGGGTTTAGGGACTTTTGCGGCTTGTAGGGTGTACTACGCACCTAAGTCAAAAGCCGGTGCATGCCATGGGGCTTCTAGAGCTCTCTGGGAGCTTGCATACAAAGCTTTTCCGACTATAGAACCCGAAACCCTCAAACTTTAGCTGTAAGCCCAAAATACCTCTAACTCTCAGAAGAAACCCACAACGACTTGAAAGCATACATAGGCAACTGACAGTGCCTGCACTCCGAACGCCTAAATAAACCTCTAAGTCCTAAGACCTAAACCCCAAGCCCTGAACCCTAAGCCCTAAACCCCTTATACAAAAAAAAACCTTATGCTTAAGCAAAAAACCCTAAGCCCACAAAACCAAGACCCCGGGGCCAGCATGTTGCTCTTGTAGAACCCTTGAAGAACCGCTTATCCCACAAATCCATACACACCCGCCAAATACCTGACTTAAAGGCTTGTACAGTGCTATCATATTTCGACAGCCCATTTAAGTTCAAACTGCGCAAACCCTATATAGTCGAGCAAGACTCTGTCCACCCTAAACCCCCATATTCCTCATTAAACCCCAAACCCCTAAACCCTAATGCCTAAACTCTAAACCCCTACACCCTGAACCCCTAAACTCCTAAACCCCTACACCCTACACCTTAAATCCTAAACCATACACCCTGAGCCACAGGGCAGCAACAAGAATCTCAACTCGAGCCCGTGGGACAAGAGCCTGGCGGAAGCGAGGTCCGGCTCCGAAGCAGACGGCGACTCGGTTTAAAACTTATCCGGTTTAGGGTTTACAGGGGATATAGGTGTCTAGGAATTTAGGGGTTTAGGGGGTTTGGAGCTGATAGGGTTTAGGGGTTATAGGGGTTTAGGGGTTTAGGGACTGAAGGGAACACTCGTGGTGGTCCCTGAGCGGTTGGTGTGGCTGTCTCATGTTTGGCATCGAGGTTTATGAGGGTGCTTATGTTGTTTTGCAATGGTTGAAGAAGGCTGCTGCTGTTGCTGTTACCCTTGCTGTTGTTGTTGGTGCTGGTGGTGGTCTGTTTCGGCTGCTTCTGCTGTCGTTTCTGTTGGCTTTGATCATTGTACGGGGGTTTTGCTAGGGTTTTACGCTAGGGTTTTGCGGAGGCTTCAGGTGGTGTGTGGTTTAGGGCAAAAATTTAGGGTTAATTTTCATGTGAATGCCTAAAACTCTAAACCTTACCCCCCAATACAAACAAAAAACACAGACGAGACTAAGGAACACCAACGAAGCGCGCGACGGCGACCCCACAAAGCCAGAGCTTGAAAGACGGTGCGCACCACATCAGGATGCAATATCTAAGGGCCCCTCGGCTTTGATGTTATTTTTGTTTTTGTGTGTTGACTTTTGTTTAGGGTTTAGGATGCGGTGTCTAATGGCCCCTTCGGCTTTTGTTGTAGTTAGTCATTGTCTTAAAAATATGTTTTGTTCGTGGTCTAGCATGCAATATCTAAGGGCTCCGTTGGCTCGATTTAGGATTTTGCTGGTTTTCGTTGTGTGAAAAGGGTTTATCAGGGTTATTTTCTTAGGAACTGATTGATGCAATATCTGACGGCCCCTCAGTGCTTTTCTACTGGGTTCAGTGTTTAGGATACACTATCTTGGGCTTGAATTGGGTTTCTTGTGGGTTTAGGGTTTATGGGGGTTTAAGCGGGTTTAGGGGTTTACAATGGTTGAGAACTGTTTCAGGATTTTTTGAGAGTGAGAAAGTACTTGTAATGTCCTGTAAGTAACGTAGTACTGCTGTAACCATACAGTCTGTGGACACAATCTAGCTGTTCAGACAGGGGTGTAGGGTTAAGCGGCTTACCACAAGGAGCCTCGTGTACAATAGGGTCGTTTGCGCATCGGAGCACCTGCCCCCTGATTTGGGTATGGTTTTAGAGATTTTCAATTTCATAGTGGGTATGTGTTGAGAATAATAATAATACTACTAATAATAAGGGTGCTGTACTGGAGATCTTTGAACAAGTGGGCTTCGCCATCCTGCTATACGAACAATCGCATCTTCCCAAGATTTCCCAGGCCATTTTGAACCCTGATGCCCTAAACCGCTGAAGCCCGAACCCCTGAAACCCAAACCCTCAAAATACTGAACCTTTACACTGTTTTGGGAAGGGAGTCGACATGAATTTAGCAGAAGGATAATTACCCTAAGGGTTAATGTACCCAAATGGCTTAAACATAGTCACTATATAGGTGCGTTAGGGCCAAAGTATATATGCTATTTGGCTACAAGGAAATTTAGGGTTATTCAAGCTTTCAATTGGGTGAAGGGTCTAGGCCCAGGCTGTTTGGCATCTGTCTCTTTATTGTACGGAGTAGGATTTAGCTGTTCAGGGTTAAGTGTAGACTCTCTCCCTTTCAAGACGACAGGAAAAGCGATCTTCGGACCAGTTTCTTGGCTGCATGGTGTCTTCGTGTCGGAGACTGCAGGGTTTACTTGGACCCTGAGACACCCACCCTTTTCGGGTTCCTAATTATGGTTTCTATAGGTATAACGGTATAACTCCTAAAAAAGGTAGGTTATTTGGGGTTAAGGCAGGGCCTATACGACCCGATCCTTCCAAGGACCTCATAGTTACCCAGGCCCCTTAAGGACCCAATAACAAGGTCCCCGGAGGCAAAGGGTAAGGTGGAGCTTAGGAACCCTAAACCCTAAATTCAAGAGCTTAATGTAGGGGCCTTAATAATTAGAATAGGGTTTTGGGGTATATTTTATTCTAGAATAAGGAGCCCGCAAAACCCTGTTCCAATTATTGCAGGCCCCTACACTATGAAAAATAAGCTACATAAGTAGTCTAACTTTTTAGGACCCAACATCCTATGCAAACCCTTCAAAGTGTGTAGAGCATTTTTGTTTTAGGGAAGGCTCTTAATGTAAATGGTGTTCTGGTTTTCTTGGGAATCAAACAAACCGTCCCGCTTCCAAGATCCGAATGTGGTGGGCTTTTTGTAGGATTCCCTGAGCAATTATTCTATGCGGGTGTCATAGCTCGGTTTCATGGTGTTTGTTGGGTTTCGTTGACGAGTTTTATGCCGTGTTGACGAAATACCTCCAGGTTTCTGTAAATTGCAGGAAGGCCCTTCTTATAAGCCGCCTGCTGGAACAAGATGTATGGCCCTTTAATGGAGCCTTTATGGCCCTTAATAGTGGGTATTTGGGGTATAATAGAGGGTAGTTGGGTAGTCTAGGTAGGGGGTATTGGTGTTGCACTTGCTTTGCGACACCGGCCTCTGGCCCTGGCACTGGCTCTGATAATTATGTAACCCTAAGGGCCTACCTATAGTCTCCATTGTAGTTCCATTTTTTGGTTTAACCAAATATATAATAAGGATCCTATAAGTAACCCCAAAAAGGAACTACAATGGAGACTACAGGTAAGTACCTAATTATCATGTACTCTCCAAAACAGTAAGCTACAAAACTACTATCATAAACCCGAGTACCCGATTATTGGGTCTTTTGGACCCTTAGGGTAAGGAGTCCCCAAGCCTTACGGCAAAACCACTGAGGAAGCCGAACAGAGAGAAGAGCACGGCCAAGGCGAGACAGTCCTCCTAACCCAACTCGGGTGCTAGAGTAGGGCGCTTTCAGGCATAAGGGCTCCGTAGGACGACGGAGTAAACAGCAGACTTAAACCCAAAGCCCAATAGGGCTAAGTGGGGTTCCAGGTCGGATGTAGTGTTTAGAGTTTAAGGCTTCGCGAGGGGTCCAGGTAGACGGGGAGTAGTGCTTAGACGGAAGGGGATGAGAGCATCTTTTCTTTGGGCTTAGGACTTTAGGGTTTGGGTCCTTGGGTTAAGGGTTTAGGGCCCCTAAAGTTTGGGGTCGTTTACCATCAGAGTCACAGCATCGTTACAAAGTACAGTTGCAACTATGTATGTTTCTGGTTTTGACCAAGGTTGCGCTGTCAAAGATGGGAGTGCTTCCTGACAACAAAAGACCCCGACCGCTGAGTGAGACATCCCTTGTGTAAACACCTCCAAGTTCACTCACCTATCAGCCTGACAAGACAAGCGTCAGAAAAGCCCTAAACGCAACTGGCAGAGGCCCTGTTCACACGTTCACAGCATTGGGCGTTTTAGTGTCCACAGCCGATCGTGCATGCTTATGCTCTTCAGTGATCCTTTAGCTCGAATTCCTCGTTTTATCAGGGGTTCTGTACTTACAACATCTTCGAACTATATTTGGGTTTGGATAATGGCGTAAGGGGTTCGATAGAAAAGAGAGTTTGGGGTTCCCAGAAAAGCAAAACAGTTAATTTTAACCCTTGTGCGCATAGATTTTTACAGCAATCCTACTTGGAGGATCATGTGACTTAGTAAGTACTCTTATAAGTACCTTAATTGGAGCTACAAGTCATTATGACTGTAGCTACCTTACTTATAAACCCAATTACTAAGTCCATGATCCTTTAAGTAGCCCCCCGATCGGGCATTGGACAAGTACGTGATAGCAAAGTTTACAGAGCCTTTGAACCATTGAACCATACACCCAATACCCTGAGCCGAACCCCAAAGACATAAGGTGGTAGAGATTTAGAGCTCTACCTTAAGCCGGAATAACCTACCCTTTTAAGGACTTATATTAAGAAATCATAATGAGGAACCCTAAAAAGGTTGGTTATTCAGGGTTAAGGTAGGGCATAGACCCTGAATCTGAAATTATCCTGGCCTCGAAACGCGGCCCTTCAGGGGGGAAAACCTTCGCGAAAGAAAAGTGGCATTGGGATACCGGACGCCATGCAAGCTGCAACAGTCGCTTTGCTAGATTTCAGTTTCTGGGAGGGCAATCCTAGACCTAAACCAAAGCCCCAGACCTTAAAGCCCAGGCAGAAGCAGCACAGGCAGGGTTTAGTTTTGGGCTTGGGCTTGGGGTTTCTGGAATACTCAAAGCCTTAAAGCCTTTGCTTACCAGAGTTAAGAGAAGCTTTGTGCGCAATAAGTGTGTGTGTGTGTGTTCCACATTCTATCTGCAAGGGCACCACGATGACCCTAAGGCTAAGGATGGCCCAGAGGCCTCAAATAGCATGGTCTTCGCTCCCCAAAGCATTAACCTATCAGTCATCAGAGCCTTAGGCTAAGCTTGAAATTGCGTGTTGAAATCCTAAACCCTAAACCAAACCCTAAGGCTCAAAATGGCCCAAAAGCCTTATATAATATGGTCTTTAAGCCCAAAAGCCTCAAAATATGAGTCCTCAGAGCCTTAGGGAAAGACTCGGAATTCTCAGGGAAACTCCGGGCTGGCAAAGTCTTCCGTTGTGGTTCAGGGTTCAGACTTTTGGGTTATGGTTTAAGGGCTTAGGGCGTTGGGAATTTTTGAGAATGTAATGAATGAGTAGAAATGAAAGATAAAGAAGGACAACTAAAAGATTGAAAATTAAGTCTACAGAATGGTCAAAATATAAGTGTAAAAATATTATTAACTACAGCATGAAANGAATGTAATGAATGAGTAGAAATGAAAGATAAAGAAGGACAACTAAAAGATTGAAAATTAAGTCTACAGAATGGTCAAAATATAAGTGTAAAAATATTATTAACTACAGCATGAAACAGAGGGCTTGAGAGTTTAGGTTGAGGGATTGGGTTTTAAGATTTAGGGCATAGACCTATACCCAATTGACTCGGATGGCTCGATTGACTTTTTTTGGAAACCCCATCATGCTATTACATCGTACACTTATACGCTGTGCGGTGCAGGCTTTCCCCGCACCTGAGGCTTGCCTTATGGCAGACCCCACCCATGCAAGCTGGCACCAAATCCATGTGGCAGGCATATCGTGCGTGGAAAGTTGCCAGATGTCAGCCGCAGTGCAATCCGCTCTATGTCTCCAGGTGCTACCACGCCTACAAAACAGCGCATAAGGCTTTCCGTCGAGCTGGTAAAGAGGCCAAGAAATTCTGGTTCCAAAGCCGTCTGCAGGATCTCCAGCAAGCAGCCAGCTCCAAAGACTCGCGTGCGCTTTACGCAGGGGTCCGCACTCTTGCCCCCAAAAGAGCACAGATCAAGCGCTTATAGCATCCTTGTTGAAACCTTGTAGCACCCTGCTTAAACACTCCTTACTAGGTACATAGGACCCCAGAAAACCAACACAACCCTGGCAGCAAACTTGTAAAAGCCTACAAAACTCTGGTTTAACCCCTAGTCATGAGGTACTTCGGACCATGTGGGTTCAGCCGACTGAGGTGGCGTGGTATTCGCCGATGGATGCCGCCTCTGCGGCGTCTTAGCTTTGCAGGTTTAGGATTTGAGTTAAGGGGTTAAGTGATGGTCCAGGGAATTGTGGCGTTTGGAGGGTTCAGGGCTTTAGGGAGCTGAATGACATTATTTCGTAGGAGTTGCCCAATTTTCTTGTAGGTGGAAGCCTTAAATTATTAGAGACTCTAACCACTGCCTGTTTGGATGTGGAAGCCACCGTGAGGGGATCGGCATCATCATGTGGATGTTGTGTACCCTAAATAGCCTAAACCCGAAACCCTGAACGCAAGCCTAATCCTCATTTTTGAGCTTGAGCAGGGTTGAGAAGTATCCCAAGTATCCCCACACCCGAAACTTAGTATACTCGAATACCAGCACCCCCCAAGCTGAATAGAGCCCTTATGGTCCTTAATAGTGGGTATTTTGGGTATAATAGAGGGTAGTTGGCGGGTGTTAGAACCTTACTGTAAACACTGCCTTAAACCTTTCAGTGTACACTCTGAACCTCGCTTGCTAACACGAGTCGCCTCGCACAGCATGGGGGGGGGGTCCACAAGGAGTCTAGGATTCAGGTTTGGGGTTCAGTGCCGAGGTAGAGGCTGGGGGCGAGAGCACACCATTCCTCTCAGCACACATGCCGGTCACGCAATAGCACAGGTATCCGCAGCACAACTGTAGCGCCGCCGCCCCTCATGATGCATCAGTGCATCAGAACCACAGTTAAAGTACTATCAATCCAACCCTGGCCTTGAACTGTACATAAAGGATCATGGGACTTAGGAATTGGGGATATAAGTAAGGTAACTACCGTTATAATTATTTATAACCCCAATTAAGGTACTTATAGCCCTACTTACTAAGTCTTACTAAGTCCCATGATCCTCCAAGTACACCTGTCAATGGGTGAGTTAGATCTCAGTTATAGGTTTCTTGTGCTGCGGGGCACCTTATATAGGGCTCCTGTGAATGACGACTTTCCTTATAGAGCCAGATCGTACTTCTTGAATGTAATATAGGGGCTTGAACAATTACCTATACTATTTTGGAGGATTCATTATTTTAGTTATAGTATAATGGGCCCCCAAATCCTACTCTAATTATTAAGGCCCCTCTATTAGTGAGAATTCAGGAGCGCGGCTTCGGCCTCTAGCCACCTCCGGAAAAAAGGCCCCTATATTGGTCTTTACTCGGGGTCTTGCAGCACTCTACCTACGACTGATGTCAGCACTACCACCAGAACCTTTGTGCGACACATTTTAATTTTATTCCTGCCGCTAAAAATGGGGTTGTAGTGCTCTGGACTTTCGTGTTTAAGCCTGCAGCCTGCTTTCCTTGCCAAGGTTGAAAGGGTGCATTAAGCCCCAATGCTTTATGCAGCGGGTACTTCACCCTTACAGGGGTTGCTGCATGCATGATTTCTGGGCATATCGATATAATGTATGTACCCATAGGCTCCATAGTGGTTCCTTTTTGGGGTTCATATATAGAATCCTATAAGGTAATATCAAAAAGGAGCTACTATGAAGCCTTTGGGTAATTTCTTTTTCTTGCATGGCTACATAAGCAAGAGCTGCCGACTCCAGGCAACCGCTGCAGCTGTACAAGCGGCGAACGGTACTTCCCAAGACGATGCACTTTGGCTGATGCTGAACCCTAAACCCCGAAACCCCAAGTACATCCCTAAATCATAGAGCCGCCCCTAGTATGATGTAATGTATATTCCATACCTGGGCTTCGGAGTACCATACTTTAATACTTGTTTTCTATGACTAAAGCCAGTACAGCTAGTGCTGCTACTACTACTACGACGACGACTACTACTACCACTACTACGACTACTACTCTTACTACCGCCATTACTAGAGCCAGTGCAGCCAGTGCTACTACTACTAGTACTACTACTACTACTACTACTACTAGTCCTAGTGCTAGTGCTAGTGCTAGTGCTAGTACTAGTACTAGGACTACTACTACTGCTGCTACTACTACTACTACTACCACTACGACTACGACGACTACTACTACTACTACTACCTCCGACAACGCCGACGACTACTACCACTGTTACTACTACTTTGACTAATTCTACTTTTATCACTATTAGCACAAATAGTACTACTACCTCTACTACTACTACTACTACTACTACTACCACTACCACTACCACTACTACTACTACTACTACTACTACTACTACCACTACTATTATTATTATTACTACTACTACTATTACTACTATTGCTGCTACTACTACGACGACGACTACTACTACTACTACTACGACAACTACGGCTACGACTACTACTGAATTTTTTTTGATGGGGACGAAATCTCCGGATGCTCCTAGGCTTGCCTGTAAACTCGTACAGAAAGTTTTTTTTGATTGGGAAAAAGTTGTTTTGATTGGCTAAAAAGTTTTGTTTTAGATTTTTGCGGAAAGTTTTTTTTTGATTGAAAAAAGTTCTTTTTTGATGGGTTTCCCCGAGTACATCCTCCCCCGAAACCCTGAAAACGAACTGAACCAAAGACCTCCCCCAAGGGCTGAACCTTTAGTGGTCCCTAAACAACGCCCTGAACCCTGCATTGCTGTCCTACCCCACTAAACCCGGCAGCTTTCAACTACATACAAAGGCCCCAAAGCCTTCATCCAAACGAAGCCCCAAAACCTTAAAGCCTGAACCCAGAAGCCCGAGACCCTAGTCGGGCTAAGCTGCTGAGCCCCAAGTAGACCCCAGCACCCCAAGACTCGGACCTTGGACGATTTTAGGCACCGGAAAGCCCTGAAAGCCTTGCTTGATAGATCAATGGACATTGAATCAGGGTTCTCTTCATGGGAGTTATTTTATAAAGTGTAGGATGTAGGCTTCCTGTAAGGGTCTATGCCTAGCTTATCAGGTCCTTCCACCAGTAGTAAGTAGTCCATATTGGAAAAACGCCAGTGGCCTGAATAATTCAGGGGATACTGGGAAGCCAAGACAGTAAGTAATAATGCCATAAAACAGGCTATAGGCCGAGCAGCCCGAAGGAGAGTACTTTTGATCCTGCCCACAGAAATCATGGGACTTAGTAATTGGGGTTATAAGCAAGGTAACTGCGGTTATAACTACTTATGCCCCCGATTATGGTCTTACTTCCTAAGTCCCATGATCGTCCAAGTACCCTGAACCCCAAACCCTGACACTGCCCCTATAGATCCCTTAAATGGACCCCTATGGGTTTAAGGCCCAGGGTTTCCCAAGACACTACATGTAAAAGAAACGACAGGAGCGAGGTTTCTTGCGACGAGAGGACTCTATGGAGGACCTAGAGACCCGGTTCTGAGTTGCGGGTCCAAGAACTGGGCTTTGGAGTACCATACTTTAATTCTTCTTTTTGTACCTATTCTTTTTTTGGTACCTGTTACTTATAAGGGAACCAATTATGAAATGAATGTTTATGCTTTTTTGCTTGGTTACTTCAAAGCCCAGAAAAAAGGCCCAGAATTGAGGGCTTAGGGTTCCGAAATCCCTGAGTCGAGTTGGGATTGTTCTGTGGAGTCCCAAACCTTAAGGACGAAAAGACCCTTAAAAGTAATGGCCCTATACCCTTATACTATAAATCCCTATATGGTTTATGAACCTTAAACCCTTTTCGGGTTCATTTCGTCTTTAAGGAACCCAACCATCTTATAAGCCGGGCGTGACTTCCGTTCATGTGGGCGAGATTCTCGAAACGTGTGAACCATGGCAACGCTATAAAGCCCAATTCTGAATTAGCTTCAGGCCATCCAGGTCTGCTGTCAACCTACGGAGTTGATGCAGAGGAAGGGTTTTTGGGGGGCACAAGTAGACGCCCCACACCCTGGACCCCAGTCCCGAAAGTGTGGTCGCAGGACTCGGTACTGGACAAGCTCCACGATATCAGCATGCAACCCACCTGGAGTTAGAGAGTCGCAGAGGCTCCAACCTTAAGGAATATACCATTCAGCTTTGCGTGATCTTGAGAAATATGAGATCTGATGGATTCCTTAATTGCGGCTTATAACAAACTTGTGAAGCCCTGTACTCCTACAACATCCTAGAGCAACCGAAGGAACCTCATGATTCGAGCAGGATACAGGCTTGTTTCAGAGCTGAGCTGCTTTGTGAAGGTTTCCTTCCCCAAACCCTGAACCCTACACCCACAGGCTCCTCCTACCTAGGAAATCTAGAGGCTTACTCAGCGGATGGAAAATGGCTCGAACCAACCCGACTAACTGGGGAGTCTTTGAGGCTCGGGGGTTGAAGGTTCGTGGGTTAACTTTCGTGGGCTTTCGGGTTTGGGGTTGTTTTTTGCTTTTTCGGTTGTGGTGTTCCGGGTCTTTGTTCGTACTTTCTTGGGTTATGGTGTGGGCTTCGGAATTGGCTTGCGCAGGGCTGAAGCCTTCGCAGTCTGTTGCAAGCCCAAATCCTGTTGTATCCAAACCTCCTAGAAAACTCAGGATGAGGGTCCACTTCAAAGCTCATGTTTCATGTCTGAGGAGCCTGTATTCTGCCGTAAGCTCCAAGTGCTTCGTGCTCCATTCACGGAAATGCACTCCTGCCTGGCCTGAACTTGAAGTGATACGGATAGTGTTGTTCGGTCGAGGTACAAATCCCAGGGTTGTTGAAGTAACTCCGACGTATATTACCGCCTGAGTCCCCCAATAGTACCCCTTGTCCGTCCTGCTTTAGAGATCTTTGGGACTTCTCATCATCATGGGAAGACATGTGCCCTAAGAGCCAGGTAGCTACCTTGCTCTACCCCTGCTACAGCCCTAAATCCTACAAAGCTTCCCGCATCACGTAGCTGTTTAGAGCGTCATGCAATGTAATGTTGTGCAAGGTAACGTGATGCAATATAATACGACACAGTTTTGCAACTTTTATTGAAAGTTATACTAATCCGGGAGCCTCCACTAAGCTTCGTACCCAGGCAGATGTATGCCATGTGGGCATCTTGGCTCTGATAAGTTTGGTTGACGATTTGGGGTTTAAGCTTAGTTGGCTTTCACAGGGATGCTATTTGATCAATGTACTGTTTACAGTTCTGGGTGTTTAGCTTCGAGGTTGGGGGTTTACGTAGATGGTTCAGGCCCCAAACAATATATGCTTACATTTTCGCATTACACTTTAAGGCCAAGGTATATACCATTTGGGTCAATGGACGCTCAGGGAGATGGAGGTTTAGAGTGTATACGTGAAGGGGTAGGGGACTTAGTAAGTTGGTTATAAGTAGGGTTCTAATTAGGGTGACTCCATTTAGGGCACTTATAACTCTACTTATCACCTACTTACTAAGTCCCCTGCCCCTTCAAGTAGGGTTTAGGGTCTATGGATGCGTTTATAGCAACCTCAAGGGTATAAGCAACACCACTGGCAGGTAGCTGAGCTCGAAAACCTCAACCCCAAACCGCCGCAAAGCGCCCAGGAAGTCCTACAAGAACAGCAGGACCGAGCTGTACATGGCATGCTCAGTGCGCTGGGATTGACATTGTTTGAGGGTCTCATGCGGCCTGATTTTATGCGTTTCTCTGAGAAACAGACCTCGAAACCCCAAGCCCTAAACCGGCAAGCCCCATAACTTTGCAAAATGGGCTACAGATGCTTAGTGCCGGGAGATGTTCCATAGTCATTCACCAGCTTGGGCCAGAAGCGCAAGAAGGACAGGGAAGCAGCCGTGCAGGTCGCATGGCCGACGGAGCAAGACCTTGGAAAGCGAGCTGGAAAGATTGGAAGAATGGAGTCGCGCCTTGGGCGAGCTCCGTTCCGCACTGCCAATCCGAGCAGCAGCTATCGACTGGGTTGGAAAGATGTCGAGTTGTGCTGCTAGACCTTGAACCGTAAATTCCAGACCCTGTCGATCCATACTCCTCCCTGGCCACATTCCAATGACCTCGAAGCTTGCCCTGCAAGCAGTCCGAGTTCATGCTGCAAAGTCCTGCATTACTGCCCTCCGTACTCTGAACTCCGGGCATTGTGCTAGATCTCCGGACCTTTCAACTTTGGTTGGCCTTCATCATCCTACCATAACAACACTGTCGGCGTTTATCTGGCCAAGCAACTGAGCAACTGGGTTCTTATGTGTGTGTGTGTATGTGTATATTATATATATCTATATATATATATACATACATATGTACACTCATTTTCTTTACAAGTTTATCTGCACGTATATCCATGTATATATGTATACATACGTACATACATACATTCATATATGTATATATACACATACAGACGTCCCCTAAGCTTTCAATGGGGTTCTGGTAAGTGAAAATAGCACTATTCGCATTCACCTTGTTCCTTAGGGTTGATTCACGGATAAATGTTTGGGTATGTAGTCCCTACCGTACCGAGGTGCCAGTACTAGCAGTAAGCACCCTGGTGCAGATGGAGTTTCAACCATATACTTCACACCCTTAGCCCTGTGAGAGTTTTTCGGATCATTTAAGCCCAGAGACTCCAAATATACCTTTGTTAAGGAATAATCTATCCTTAAATCTTTTTGGGGATCCTACTATAATTTAAGGTATATTCCTTATTTGCTGGTTAAAATCTCAAACAAACGAAAAACATGAAAAACAGCAATGCTGTAAATACGGGGCCCGTAATGTCTTATTTTCTGTAATTAAGGGATATTGGAGTCTCTGGGTATCCCTGAATCCCAGCAGGACGCCCTCGCGCAGATGTCGCAGATGCAAGTTAGGCCACAGCGTTCTTCCCAACGCTCCTCGATACGTGAGGATTGGAGGCAACACGGAGTCTGTAGGGAATGCAGATCCGACAAGAATTGTAAGAATGAATAATGGATGATAAGCGTAATCCTAGCAGTTAAGGCATGTAAATCATGGGAGTCATATATACATATATGCATATAGAGAGAGAGGGAGACAGAGAGCGAGATAGCAATCATAATGAAATTTAGTGAGAAAAACGACAGCAACGATGGTTTGAGGACTCGGAGTTCATCGCAGGGAGAAGATCCCGAACAGATCCCAATGATGAAGTGGTTTGGGTTTTAGGGTTTAGGCTTAGGGTTTTAGGGTTTAGGGTTTCGGGTTTAGGGTGTGCGTGCAGCTGCAGCTGACATAGACCTGTGAGTAATTCCAAGCAATATCCCTTTTAGGTCCTTTGATTAATGATATACCGAGCCTATGCTACAATATGCACCAAAATGAGATAAGGACATTGTCTTAGATAGGGCTCTGACTTTGAAGAAACAGTATTCCCTAGTGCTCCTTATTTCTTTTTTAGTGTTTTTATTGCTCTCCAAAATACTCGAAACCCGAGTCTAATCTGATATTTCAGGCTTCAGTAGAAGATAAGGAGCCGGATGGACTGTCCGTAGAACAGAGAAAGAAACAGCGCGGCCTTTTCCAGCAATCCCTTCAGAATTTAAACTTCACCTTCATAGGCCATGACAGCCTTTTTCTCATAGGCTAGTACGACTAGCCTAAGCGGGTCCTGCGGCATTTTTGTTGGTGTATGTGCGCAGTCGCATTATCACCAGCGGCCCTAAACCAAGCCCTAAACCTAAGCCCCTGAAGCCCTAAACCCTAAACCCCTAAACCGCTTGATGCAGGCAAAGAACCTCTTCAAGAACCTCTTCTTTTCCAAAATCACCTTCCACACCATACGGCATCTGTTCAGGATGTTTAGGGTTTTAGGGCATAGGATTTGTTGTATCGTTTTGTGTTCTCAGCTCTGGAAACGGCCTTGGAAGTTCGAGATTTAGGGTCGTTCGGTTTATATAGTTGTGACGGCTTCAGGTGTTCAGGGAGATTTGTTGACCTTCGAAGAACAACTTGAAGAAAGGTTAGGGCTTAGGTTGAACGCAGAGGGGTTTGATCCATATGAACTGCGGCTGTTGTGGCACTAGAACGCATTTCGTGAACAGGGCGCGGGGCTGAATTAGGTTGCAGGTTCAAGGACCTATGGGTCCTTTCGAAATTGATATCCAGGCTGCACACCGCTAAACCCTGAACTCTAAGCCTCGGCTGGGGGTCGGGGAGCCGTCTTTTGGCCACATGTTGCCAGCTATGATTCAACGGATTTGGGACGAGGCTTCTGAGCATGATGCCGGGGAATCGCACAACTTGATAGTTCTTGGTATTGGGCTTAGGTAAGGGGTTGAGGGAATCTGGGTTCAGGAGGCAGGGACTATGGTTTGGGTGTCGCGCTTCAAACTGCACTCCTCGCACCATGCGGTGCTGCCTACGTACTCACCCGTAGTCTCCATTGCAGTTCCTGTTTTGGGATACCGCATAAGGATCCTACACATGAGATTGGTTAAGCCAGAAAAAGGAACTACAATGAGACACTAGGTCACCCCTGATTCGCCTAGTTAAACCCGATTCACACAAGTTACACTAAACCCTTAACTCTAAACCCAGGTGCATGCCTCTTGGACCTGTGTTCGCGCGGAGAAAGGGCCATTGCACTTCAAACAAAAACAAACCCAAAGACACCCCTAAACCCTAAACCGACGAACCCATCTTCGGTTGATTTCAGCCTTGGGGCTCCATCCCAGGCATGTTCCGCAGCCTGCCCGCCGTTCCGCAGAAGCCGGATGTTCGCCTCGCCGTTGCGGACCAGATACCAGACTATACGATTCTCATCTGTGATAAGGGTGTAGGGTATACTAGGGGATATGTGGTTAGGGGTTGTGGTTTAGTGTTTGGGCCGCTTGGGGTTTAGGGTTTAATGATCAAAGTTGAAGGTTTAGCTTGATTACGCTACAAGCATCCGGGTCTTTTTGGACATATGAGCTACAGTCGGTCAATAACTTGTGGGGAGGAATGGCATGATTATGGAGGGACGTAGAGCTCTACGTAGGGTCATAATGTGGCAACTTGTTCGGAGTTTGGAGTTTAGCATTTGGGTCCTTATATTAATTCAACCCGCCCGACCGGCTTAGCAAGACCATTGAAATTGACAGTAGCTCAACTACACAAGTTACACCTAAACCCTAAACCCTAGACCTCGAGCGGAAAGCCCAGAGCAACCTGCGCTCTGCTGGGAGATTATGGCATCTGTTTGGGTAGTTCTCTAATTGCGGTCCATTTTGTAGGGTGCCGCACTACCTTGAGACCTAAACAGGGTCCCTCATTTGGAAACCTGCCTATTTAGTCCCTAATTACAATCCAGAACCCCTTTCACATTGGTAGCTAATTAGCGTCTCGTAGTAAGCCGTAATCTTGATGGCCTTCTTCGCTGGTGGCCTTGCGATCCCAATACACTTTTTTGTTTGATGTTTTTTTTGGCACCGAACCGTTGCGACTTGTTTCGTTAACACTCTCAGAGCAAGAGCATTTGCATTTCTCATTGTGACAGGCTTCTTTTCAAGCGATGGTACGTACATTCTGTATTTCAGATGTCTCCTTTCACAAAGCCCGACACCACAAAACCCCAGAAAACCCTAAACCCAATAAGCCCCTAAACCCCAAACCCTAAACCCCATAAGCCCCTAAACCCAAAACCCAATAAGCCCCTAAACCCTAAACCCTAAACCCAATAAGCCCGTAAGCCCTAAACCCTAAACCCCATAAGCCCCTAAACCCTAAACCCTAAACCCAATAAGCCCCTAAACCCTAAACCCTAAACCCAATAAGCCCCTAAGCCCCTAAACCCTAAACCCCATAAGCCCCTAAGCCCTACACCCTCGAAAACCCTCAGTCTATCACTCACCCCCGGGAGCCCTAGGACTCCTTCGCGCGGTATATCCCCATAACCTCCCAGCTGTAAAAGTAAGCCCTAAGGGTCCATGTACCCAAATAGGGCTCCTTTAAGGGTGCCATAAGGGTTCTACAAGGGTACTACTTTCAGGGTTTAGGGTTTAGGGTTTAAGGGTCCATGTACCCAAATAGTATATACCCGGGTACTTTTAGGCCAAAGTATATGCTATTTGGGTACATGGACCCTTAGGGTAAGCCTTAAACCCTAAACCCCTAAACCCTAAACCCCTAAACCCTAAACCCTAAACCCTAAACCCGAACCCCTTGACCTCTACACCCTAAAATCCTAAACCCTGGAACTCTAAACCCAACGAACTCCGCCGCAGCAAAGGTAGGTGGAGGCGGGGCCGGTTTATGTGCGTTGCAGGCTTGCGCAATTAGGGGTTCGGGTTTGCGATGTTAGGGGTTGTTAGGTTTTTCAACCCTAAACCCTGAACCCTAAACCCTAAACCGTGTTTTCAGGCCCGCAGGATGCAAGTACACAAGTGGCAGGGCATACGGCTCACGGTTCGGAGTTTGGGGTTTGGGGTTTAGGGTTTAGGGTTTAGGGTTGGTCGAGGGATTTACGAGGGTTCACAGTTTGTGGCTAACTTTCAGAACACAGGATTTGCGGAATCATGTTTGGGGAACGCCGGACCCAGCCCCGCCCTTCCCAGGAGAGATCATGGGACTTAGTAAGTACAGTTATAAGTAAGGTAACTGTAGTTATACCGTGAAGTACCTTAATTGGGGTTATAGGTATAGTGCTAAGTTCGGCTATAACCCCAATTATGGCACTTATAACCTTACTGACTAAGTCACATGATCCTCCAAGTAGCCCGCCCCGCCTACTCGCACTGCTGTCTCCGAACCCGAAATACGGAGCCGTATGCCAGGAGTGTAGCGTGCAAGTTATTAGGGTTTAGGGTTTACTTTTTCATAGCTATTCTGCATTCTGCATCTTTTTAAATACACCGAAAACATTAACCTGATATGCACAGCTCTGATTCCCTTGGTAATGATATTGATATCCCCTCTTCATCACATGTGTAATATGAGGATAGTTGACCCCAAACCCTAATCCAGCTATGATGCCCGCTTTCCGAGACCCGGGATGATCGAAAAAGTCAAACCTCTATGTAACTTGGGACCCTAAACTACTGTTGATGGACAAAATCCTGCATTACCCATTACAAGGAATATACCATAATTCCCATAGTTTAGGGTCCTTAGGGTCATGCAGGATTTTGTCCATCAACCGTACTAAAGGGTACAATACTTTTTGGATCCCCCCAGAGGTCTCAACTGATCTCAGACCTTCCCGTGTCCGGAGGCATCGTACGCAGAACCGGCGAAGAGAACTGCCATTGAAGGGTCTGAATAACCACCAACAGCATCCCCTTGTAGTCGTTACACTCTATACTTACAGTACCACTGAACAGCTACCAACAGTATCGTGTAGTCGCTATATCATATACTTAAGTTTTGATAGAGAAATTATTAGAGTATCCCGATGTAGCTACAACAGATACTTATGATACTTATAGTATAGTAGGGGCCCCAAATCCATTTTCTGGTCATCAAGGCCCCTATAACAAAACCTTAAACCCTAAACCTACTTTAAGCCCCACCGCTTCATGTTTCGGGGTTTAGGGTTTGGAATTTAGGCCTGAGGCCGCACTGAAACTGAGGTATGGTGATCCACTGTCCCAATAGAAGGCCTTAGTACTCCAAGAACGGTTTGGGGGCTTATCGTACTTTACTAAGATATATCTAAGTATACTTAATATCAAGAATAACTCAGAAGAAGGAACCTTAAAGAATAGTGTTGGCCATTGTTTCTTAGGTTTTATCTATGTGACTTTAGGCTCATGGTTGTCCATGTTCCGCATTCCTGGCTTCTGGTACCGCGAGCATTGAACCCCAAACGCCAATCCCTGCAAGACCTAAATGAATACTTCTGCCCGTAGGAAAAGCCTTATGGAACCCCATGACTCCCTTAAAGGACCCTGACAGAACCGTTATATGGGAGTTTCCGAAAATAGGGACCCTAATATAGTACCCTACATAGAATAAGGTACCCCTAATTTTCGGAAACTCTCATATAGTATTTTGCCATGCCATAGTCCCTAAACCCTAAACCCTAAACTCCCAGACTCCCTAAACCATTGGCTCACCTTCAGGCCCTTTCCTTGCAACCATTGCCGACAAGCCAGAAGCCCCAAAGTTCAAATCCCTGAGACACAAATCTCCGGCAAACGTGTTAGGTTTTTTTAGGGGTTTAGGGTTTGATGAAAGCTTCTCCCAATCCCTAAACCCATTATAGAAGAAAACCGAGCAAAGGAAGCTAACAGTGTTCGTGTATCCGAGAAATAAACCTTGGACCCTGGTGACAACGCCAGTGTCAAGCAGTTACTAAGCCGCTGCAAGAACACCAGACTACATCAGATAATTAACATCTAGGTGCAGAATTTCAACAGTCCACAAATTGTTTAGAATTCCGGTTTTAAATTAAACAATGCGCGAAATCAACAAATATCCAAAATTGGTACCTAGAATTAAGGGACATGAACTCAAATCGGTACCCCTAAACCCTGAACCCTGGACCCCCTAAGCCCTAAACCCCGAAACCCTCAAACCCTAAACCCCTAAAGCCCCAACATCCTAAAACCTTAAACATGAACAACATGAACAGTTATCACAAACCCTCAAACCTTCCCCTAAACCCTAAACCCTAAACCCCAACCCCCTTAAACCCTAAAACCCTAGAAGTGAGCACTTATCAAGTTCTCGCCTGCTGAAGATCACGGCGCAGTTCGGCCCAAGGCCTGCTGCTTCAGCTGAGCTGCACTTCATTTTGACTGCAGAGCTTCGAGGGGTTGGGGGTTTATAGGGGTTTAGGGGTTTAGGGGCTTAGGGTTTAGGGTTTAGGGGTTAGGCTTTAGGGTTTTAGGGTTTAGGGTTTAGGGGTTTAGGGTTTCGGGGTTTAGGAGTTTAGGGTTTAGAGGTTAAAGGGTTGAGGGATACAGGGTTCAGGGATTTCAGCTTCAGGGTTTAGGGATCTACCTTTCCAACGACTCGTGTTAGGAATGTATCAGAGGGAACCCTGAAAAGGAAGGTTTATAGGGTCCAGGTAGGGCTTGGAGTTTGGGGTTTCAATTACCCTGAGGATCCATGTGCCCAAATAGTGATAGACTGTGGCTCCAAAGTACCTGTATAGGGACTATTTGAAGGCCAACGTTTATAGAATATGAGTACATTGACCCTTAGGTATTCTCTACGATTGATTCTTCAAGCGTTGTATAAATAATGGGGTTCTTATGAGTGTAGTTAGGAGTGTCCGTGTGGGGATGCTGGTTTTGAGAATTTTGAAACTCTACTTCATGCAGGGGGCTAGGCATCAGTTCTGATACTTTTTCTCGTCACTCGATGGTCGGCTAGAGGTGCCGAAACCCCTTGACCGTGGACCCTTCAACTACCAAAATGAAATTGATAGGAACTCTGCTACCAAAACCAGTAGGTTTTGGCAGCTCAAGTCGCAGCCCCCAGACCCAGACCCTAACAGCTCAAGTCCTCAACACACAACTCGAGGGTCCTGAATGGGCGAGCCTTCGTGCTGCGTTCATCGTCTTACTGACTTTCTGTGGGAGCTGTTGGATAGTCGAGTCTAGTTGCCCTGCAGCGGATGTTGTGAATTACAGGCCCTCCACGGGGATACAGGTGGACAATAGCCTGTGTTTTACAGACAACACCGCCAAAGTACCAACTATTAAGGTGGGTATCTCAATAGGGCTATATACTGGTCGCTTCGTGATATAGCAGGCCCTCGTGCTTTGCAGTCCCTCTGAAGCTGCAGCAACGGCAACTGTGTGGCAGCTTTCTGTGCTTGGGCATATCGCTTGAATCCAGGCCCTCTAAGCTCTACAGACTCAAAACTCGACACAAGAACCCTACCCCAAACCCTAAGCCCCACCTAAACCCCAAACCCTAAGCCCTAAACCCCAAACCCTAAGCCCCACCTAAACCCTAAACCCCAAACCCTAAGCCCTAAACACCAAACCCTAACCCTACGGCTCTGAGGACTCATAGTTTGAGGCTTTTAGGCTTAAAGACCATAGTATATAAGGCTTTTGGGCCATTTTGAGCCTTAGGGTACGCCCGAATCATCCCATTCCTAAACCCAGATCTTCACAAGCTGCAGTTCGAGGCGCAGTAGGGGCAAATGGTTGGAGTAGTGGGCTGCTGGGAGTAGTAGTAGTAGTAGTAGTAGTAGTAGTAGTAGTAATAGTAGGAGTAGCAGTAGTAGTAGTACTAGTAGTAGTAGTAGTAGTAGTAGGAGTAGCAGTAGTAGTAAGAGTAGTAGTAGTAGTAGCAGCAGTAGGAGTAGTAGCAGTAGCAGGTGCAGGTGCAGTGGCAGTAGCAATAGCCATAGCCGTAGCGGTAGGGGTAGGGGTCGTGGTCGTGGTCTTGGTAGTGGTACTGGTAGTGGTGGTGGTGGTGGTGGCTTGAGTGGGTGGCTTGAGTGGTAGTGGTCGTGGTCGTGTGGTAGTGGTAGTGGTAGTGGTAGTGGTGGCTTGTGCCTGGCCCCCCCCTCCTCGCCCCATACCGGCCCATGTGCGAACAAGCTGCTGCCAGTCTTGATAGTATTCCCATATAGCGCCACTCAAGACATGGATTCATTGCATGAGTGCTTTTGGGTGGACCGTGGGCTGGACCCTGACTTTCTTCCACGCAGACAGTTAATTTCCTCAACTCATATAGGTTTGCAGGTGATGCTTGGGCGAACAGACAAGCACATGAGTGTAAACTAGTATATTGGCAGGGCTACTGTGAACTAGTGCATTACCAGCACCACAGATCAGCCAATGAAGCCTGCACCCAAAGCAGCCACGTATCTATGTAGCATGTACTTTGGGTCTAAAGTCATGGTGATGGAACCCCCTTTCGTCCAGAGTTTCTACTAGCTTGTCATGGTACATTGAGTAATTGTGGTGAATTAGTTGATAACCCTAAACCCTCAACCGATACCTTAAATCTTCGGCTGCCAGCAAGCCACGGCCCATTCAAGGATGGCGTGTATCACTACCATTTACAGCACACGCCTGTGGCAATTGGAGAGTTTGGGTATCTCCACAATATGGAAGCCTGAACGAGTTGTCAATATTTTTCCTCAGGGCTCCTTATTGCAAGTATACGAACCTATTACCCCAACCTGTATTCTAATTCTGAAGGCTCCTATATTCGTCAAGGCGTGTCCGGTGACCATGCAGAGATGTGAGGTACAGACGATTTTACTGCGATCTCGCTTTCCAACATCATTGCAACGAAGTGTACTCGCTTTGTTGTTTATCACCAGATTTGTGTTGTGTCAAGGTTGTTCACAATGTGTTTCCCCACGTGGTTGCTTGACTTCAAATGGCGCAATGCCTTGTTTGCCATGGTTGACGGACACTACATTGGTACTATGTGGCAGTTTGGTGTTGTAGCGACGATTGTGCCACAATGATGCCACAAAACAGGCAAGGTTGCCGAAAGGGGCTGCAGAGTTGTAAGAGCATACGACTGAGTACAGGATCTGACACTTTTATGCAGTTATTTCGACCTTGACCTATTCCGACTCCCTCCGGGAGAACCAAGGTAACGCTTAAAGACAAAGAGCCCAATCAAATTCAAGAGTTTTTGGGCTTTTGGTCTCGGTTTCAGGGTAGAAATCTATACCCATGTAGACTCCTTATTATAAATAGAGCTTTGACCTTAAATCAAAGGAACCAATTAAGGAAAGTATCTCACTTACGACTCATGTGGTCTGCCGCGCGTGCCGCGGGGGGGGTCTCTCCGGGCATGGATAAACCACGCGCGCGCACTTCACGGCCAAACGGAGCAACGGAGCTGGGGCTGCTAAGGTTACGGGAAGCTCAAGGTTCAGAGCTTTAGGGTTTTAGGGTTTAGGGTTTAGGGTTTTAGGTTTAGGGTTTAGGGTTTAGCTTGTGAGGTTTTGAGATTTATGGGGTAGGGTTACGGCTCAGGTTTTGCATTGTTACTGGCATGTTTAGGGTCTTCTGGCTTTCGGGTATACAAACAGTCTCCATCGTAGGTCCTGTTCATGGCTGAACCAAGTTTATACGTAAGATTCTATACGGTAACCCAAAAAAGCAACTACTGCTCTTGTGCTGATTAGACCTTCTAGGCGTCGGGGTTTGAAGAGATTTCAGGCGTAGCGAAGTTAGGTTCTGGAGTTTAGGGCCTGCTTTAAAGCTACCTAAACCTACTGTTGTGTTGAGTCCCAGTAAATGCCATCGTATGGTTTACAATAAGAGCCCACGAAGAGGTAGGTTTTGGTAGTTGAAGGCAGTGTCTAGAATGAGCTGGAAACACAAGATTAGAGTCAGCTATAGCTGTGGCCAAAACGCTATGTTTTGTCGACAAATATATCAAGAAATCCTCATCAGGTTGGTGCTAATAGTTCTTGTGGGGTTTATGGCTCGGTTTAATGTCGCTGCTGAAAGCCTTCTGGGCTTTGGGGTTGAAAGTGCTGAGCCTATCGTCCTGGTCCAGGATGTTCAGCAGCAGCACTTTGCCTATGTGCACACGCCCGGATTCCCAGCACGCAGTGCCCTCAAGCCCCAAACTCCAAAGATTGCGAGCCCAAAACCGATACCTTACACTGCCCCGGAACCCCTAAACCCTAAACTGGCATTGAACCGTTAAACTCCCTAAACCCTAAACTAAATACCACTGAACAATAACGATGCTCATACTACCTGAATACTACCTGAACCTACGAAAACCCTAGACTTTTTTTGTAGGTTCTTGTTCTAAACCCGACTATGGAATTTATAGGGACCCTTCAACAAATGTAAGGTTTTGGTAGGTCAAGGTATGTCCGAGGCACCTAAGCCCCTCGAGCCTCTAGTCCCTGAAGGCCCGGTTTTAGGGTAAACCATACCTGTAGTCTCCGTTGTAGTTCCTTTTTGGGGTTACCTTATAGGATCCTTATTATATATTTGGTTAAACCAAAAAAAGGAACTACAATGGAGACTATAGGTACAACCCAAGGGGTTTAGGGTTTAGGGGTTTAGGGGTTTCGGGTTTAGGGTTTAGGGGTTTAGGGGTTTCGGGTTTAGGGTTTAGGGTTTAGGGTAAACCATACAACCCAGAGACTCCAAAACCCTTTGCTTACGTAAGGGATATCCCTTAATTCTATTATAAAAAAAGGAGCCTTAATATGATTGACGGTATTTTCCGTATGGGGTTGTGGAGTCTCTGCGAACCCCCTAATGCCTATGCTGGCCTCGCTCTGAAGCCTCCGAAAGCAACGCAACAGCCTCTGACAACCTTTACCCTAAGGCTCTGAGGACTCATATTTTGAGGCTTTTGGGCTTAAAGACCATATTATATAAGGCTTTTGGGCCATTTTGAGCCTTAGGGTTAAACACTTTAAACGGGAAACCTCCCGGCCTTCTTCAAAACTTAAACCCTTATAGGACACCTACAGAACCCTGATATAGGAGCCCTTACAGGGGCAGTTCTATTTTGTACGGCAACCTTCTAACAAGGACCCTAACACGGGCCCCAAGTTCGAGAACAACCTATAGCGTCTTTAGACAGCCTTCGCAGAATCTTCACCCAAAGGGTCCTAATTACCTTTATGGTAGAATGTAGGGTTTCTATAATAGGAGTTACTACTATGGTTTGGGCAAGTATCCCCCCATACTGGTACTTAGGACGCTTTGGGTCATGGACTCCATGCTTCCAAGGAGTGAGCCCCTATAGGACCTCCCAGAGTGCCCTTGTGAAGAGCCCTCATAGCTGGGTCTACTAAGGTTTATAGTGTTTAGTTCCTAGGATTAGACGTTTAGGGTTCAGGGCTTTAATATAGGGCTTAAGTGTTTACCAATACGATTTGGGGAGTTCCTTATTATAATGACAGTATAGTATTCCCCAAAACCCTATTCTAATCATTAAGGCCGGTATAGTAAATCCTTATACTAGCCCTTATACGTAGTAGCACTTAAAAGCCCCTTTAAAAGGATCCCTTTAAAGAAACCCTATTCTAATCATTAAGGCCCGTATAGTAGGCACCCGACTTCCCGAGGCACCTTTTTTATATCTTCCTGGAGCTCGTGAAGAACGCTGCACGGGCCTCCATCGAGCTGCTTGGGTAGACATTTAGCAGTTACGCAGGGTTTTGAAGGAGCAGTTCAGGAATGTTCGGGGTTTTCGGTGTTGGTGGCTGCGGAGCATTTCCTGGGGGGGGGGGGGAATTACTATAAAGCTTTTTGGGAGTTTAAGTTTAAGGTTCTGCTTGGCGGGTTTTATCAGGGTTTGTTGAGTGTTACGAGGCTTTTATTCTGAATGCTTGGCAGGTTTTATCAGGGTTTGTTGAGTGTTACGAGGCTTTTATTCGGAATTATTCGTGTTACGGTCCCCTAAACCATAAACTCAGGTTGTTACAGTTTAGTTTAGGTGTCCGGCTTTAGCGACTGAAAGGCTTTAGTGCGATTGTTTTTCTTTTTTTTATGGCGGGGGGGGTAGCGTCTGCGTATAGTTTCCGTTGTAATTAGTTTTTTCGTTGTTGGCCGAGTCCCCTAAGCCCGAATAGCCCGAGCATGGGGTTAGGGTTGCCAGGGGGGGTTCTTACGGTTTGGGGCTTCCAACGAAACAGCTATCCTAAACCTAAACTCTATAGATCCCTTATAGATCCCTTAAAGGAACCCTTAAGGATCCCTTTAAAGGTATCTCAACCACCAAAACCCATCCGTGCAACTACAATGCAGACTATGGGAAGCCTAGCACGTAGGATCTCGGCTCGGCGATTTAATAATGTGAGGTTTCATGCAGCGGCCTTGGATCTCAGTTGCAGCAGGAGTGGTGGGAGAAGAAGTAGTAGTAGTAGCACTAGTAGTAGACCATCAGTCCCTGAACCCTAAAAACCCCTAACCCCTAAACTCTAAACCCTGAATCGTCGTCGTTGTAGTTGCCCATATTCGGCGTTCGGATCCTTCCGCAGGCTCCCACGGCCGCATAGGGAAGATTCTAGATTCTAGAAAACTATTGGTTGCTCCTCATGCTTGGGGTTTAGGGTTTAGGGTTCAGGGTTTAGGGTTTAGGATTTAGGGTTGGATGCTTCCCTAGAGCCCCAGTTACCAAAATGATGGGCTACTGAGTTACATGGGTAGTTGTCAAAATTTCAGGTACATTTTTGGGGTACCCTAAATAGTAGGTGCCGTAAAATAATAGGGACCCAAAAAGGGACCATAAAAAGGACAACCACCCACATAGTGACCTGCTAGTTAAGTAGCAGCTGGATCCCCGGGCTTCTTTGATTCTAGGCCTGATGGTTTCAGGGGCTTCAGTTGCGATGTCGTGGCTTCACACCTACAGCCCCACCCCAACCCCGGTTCTCCCGACAATGCTGAGGCCTGAAGGTTTTAGGATTTAGGGCTTCAGGCCTTGGGGGTGTAGCGTTTAAGGATTTCGGATTTTGGTGCTTTTAGGATGATAGGGCAGGGTTTGCATTTTAGGGCTTCAGGGTTCCGAGTTTGGAGTTTTAGGATTAGGGGTTTAGGGTTTGGTCATCAACCGAGCAGCTCAGGCGTGTGCAGACATCGGCAGACAGGAATGGTGCTGAGCTTAGCTGTTAAACAGGCAGACAGACAGACAGACATGTCTATAATTATATATATATATACACACGCACACGCACATATTTACGAACGTGCGCATGTGTGTGTGTGCGCATGGATAGAAGACCAACAGCAACCAAAGCGTGCAATACACGAAGATGGTATAACATCATCACTACACCATAAACTAAATCATCGTCACAATCCTTGCCGCAAACAACATCACAATCCGTACCAGCACCAGCACCAGCACGAGCACCCAGCAGCAGCACCAGCAGCACCACCACCAGCATCAGAATCATCGCCAGCACCAGCAGCCGGCGCAGCTCCGTGACCACTGCCGCCACCGCCACCGAACCACTGTCCCAGCCTCGTCATCCCTACCGTTGTCTCATCAGCAACAGAGGCGCATTTCTCAGCAACCACAACAGCAACAGCCAAAATAGCAGCAGCAACAACAGCCGCAACGACAGCAACCAACCACACGCCAACATCATCAAGATCATCATCATCATCGTCGTCGTCATCATCATCGTCATCATCGCCATCATCATCATCATCATCATCATCCTCGCAATCACCACCATCATCACCATCATCACCACCATCATCTTCATCATCACCATCACCAGCATCACTATCACCATCACCATCATCATCACCACCATCACCAGCATTACCAACCTCGCCATCACCATCATCACCATCCTCACTATCATATTCATCCCATCATCACCGCCATCCTCATCAGAACCATCAGCATCACTATCACCAGCATCATTTCTGTCACCATCATCACCATTACCATCACGACACATCATCATCATCATCATCATCACCAGCATCATCATCATCGTCAACATCATCGTCATCACCATCGTCATCATCATCGCACTACTGCAGCAGCTTGATCCGGTAAAGCCCAAAAGCTGCGACCCACGAGCGCCTTGAAGCAAAAAAACCTAAGCCTCTACTTTGTAACGCACCGTAAATAACTCTGCAAATCAGACGTTCTTTATCGGTATTTCGTTCAATCTCTCAGGGTTTAACTCAGCGAGCCCAAGAAGACTTAAATCAAAAGACCGTCATTGTGGGCCACGTCCTCATCCCTAATTAAACCCGAAACCCGACTTAAATCGTGCCTTCCTTCTTTTTTTGACCCTGATTCCTGAACTGAAAAAGAGCCCTAAATAATTAATGCATTGTGTACCTTCGGATTCGGTTCCCTTTTCGCTGCAGTATAAATCCGACGTGTGTTGTGCACGTAGAAAGCCCTTAGATCAACAATCACGAAATGAAAGTTCTGAAGCTCCGCACCCTTTCAGTGCATGGCCGAGGTGGAAGAGCAGAAATCCCGTCCATGAACGTCACGGTGCCCGAGGACACCTTGGAAACAGCTAGCGTCGTTTTGTCAGCACTGAACGTTTAAAGCTAAGGTTTTAAGGTTGAGGTCGCTCAGGGGTGCCACATATCTAGGAAGAACGTCACTGATGGAAGCACTCATTCCGGGTATCTTATATACACGGTGCCGCGTCCGTGAGAGAAAGACTTTCCAAAATTGGACAAGGTCGTTTCAAGATATTTATAGAGTTATACCTAAACTAAATCCTGAATTACACCCCTAAACCCCACAGGGAGATTCTCCCGTGTAAAGTTGTTTTGCTAGGGGTTTAGATCTGAGGAATCGGGATTCTTATCTGCGTTGTCCCAAGTACCTATATGAAGGGACACTCACCCACACCATAATACAGTGAACCCCAGAAAGTTGGAACATGGGTTTTAGGAGGATTAGTGCTGGGATTCCCTATACTTTACTTTAAGGGCATGAGGCTATTGATGTTCCAACTTTCTGGCTTCCACTGTAGCAGTTTCTACTTTAGACCCCATTGTCTACTATGGGAGCCCTATCGGTCCATGTGCCCAAATGGTGTATACTTTGCCCTCAAGTGCCTATATGGGAGTTTCCGAAAATAGGGGGACCCTAATAATATAGCACCCTAAATCGTAGGATCCTTATTTTAAGGACCCCAAATAAGGTACCCCCAACTTGCGGAAACTCCCATATTAACTACTGTATGTAAGGCCAAAGGAAAATCCTACTTGGGCACACGGTACTTGAAGGGGCAGGGGACTTAGCAAGTAGTTTATAAGTAGAGTTACAAGTGCCCTAAATGGAGTTACCCTAATTATAACCCTACTTATAACCAACTTACTAAGTCCCCTGCCTTCAAGTACTTAGGACTCTTAGGGTGCAGCATCAGGTAGCTCCTGGGGATCAAGTCTTCGGGTCTCTTCAGGGTTTAGGGTTTAGGGATTTAGGGATTTAGGTGTTTAGGGTTTAGGACTTGCGGTTTGTGGTTTCGGGTTCAAGGTACCTATAGTCTCCATTGTAGTTCCTTTTTTTGGTGTTTACCAAATATATAATAAGGATCCTATACGGTAACCCCAAAAAGGAACTACAATGGAGACTACAGGTAGCATTTAGAAATTATAGGGCTTCTATCAGCCTCCGAGCATTTGGCTTAGACTTCAGGCTTTAGGGAGTAGAGTTTCTGAGCTCAGTATCTAGCGCCGAGGATATAGCATTTTGGGATTGAGCGCGTACTTTATGCTTCGGATTTCAGTTCTAACGGGTTTCAAGGAGGAAGCAGGGTGTCTTCCTGATATTGTGGGAGCCGCACGAAATCACTTGAAAGTTCTTGGGACAGGTGCTTATGCTACTGTGCTCGCACTGTTTATCGGCATGTCTTCAGATGTTTATCGACTCCACGAGCCGATTTTCGCGCCGAGGAGGCTTCAGAGCACCTGAACACAACCTCCAGAACCCTTAAGACACCGCAAAACCCTAAACCTCTAGACCCACCAAACTCTACAACCACGACCCCTAGAAGCCCGGCTCCACAGCTCTTCCAGACCTGATTGCCAACATGATCTCTTAGGCGGTTCCGCCAACAAAAACCAGGTTTCCAAAATTTAACCCTAAACCCTAAAACCTATACCCTAGACCCTAAACCAATTTAGGGCTTCTACCAATCTTCAAGTTTAAGACTAGGAATATTACATCTTCTCGCAGGAGGTCGGCATTTGGGATCACGAGCGGTCGGTGAAGCTAGCTGACCGGGGTACAGGCATCCGCCGGGTGTCAGCTTGAGGTCTTTAGGGTTTAGGAGGGTTTCGGACTTGATCACGAAGACATATGGAAAGCAGGGTTGTGCATGGCTTCCAGGCTCGGTTTTGGAAAGTGCTTCGTCGCAAGTTTCCGGTATACAGAGTAATCGAGGGGGCCGCGCATTTTACAGCCGGGCATTGGTTTTGTTTGCGATACTGCAACAAAGTTTGAATTGTAGACGCTTCGAGTCGTCCGCCTCGGCCCCGTCGCAGGTGAAGAGAAGTCGCCACGGACCCCATTACCGGAGTAAACAGGGTTAGGGTTAGGGTTGCAAATCCAGAAAATGCCGAAACCTCCAAAAAGCTGCTGGGGTTTGGTAAACCCCGAAACCCCTAGCCCTCCAGGGTTTAGGGTTCAGGTTAAACCAGTTCTGAAGGCTAACTGCAGACCATGAGCTTTAAAGCCCAATGCTTTCCCCTAAACCCTAAATGTCCAATCCCCTAAACTAAGCCCTACAAACCTTAAAACCCTCAACCCTAAACCTCCAAAATCCTAAACCCTCGGAGGCATGAACCGCAGCGTGCTGGGAAAGGCTCAGACCAGTAAAGGAGTTTGAGGTTTGCAGGGTTGAGATTTTAAGGTCGAAGTTTGATACGTTTGAGGTTTAGACTTTTAGGGTTCAGGGTTTAGGGCAGTGGGTGCCTGCATTGTAATATGCATTGCTCAGGCTTTCGGTGCTAAAGGCCGTAGTATAGGAGCTTGAATCAACAGAAAGAATGCCCGTGGGTATTGAATATGAGAAATATAACAATGTACCTCGTAAAAAGTATATAGGTCCCCACGTTGCTTTACACAGCATTGCCTATGTCGAACCTTCGGGTCATGATCTAGTCTTTTGTTGTTCACGTTCGCTGTTTTTTCTTGCTCTAGGGCTCCAGTAAATCATGGTTTACTGAGTTACATTTATATGGTTAGTAACCCGGTAGGATTAGCTGTTGATTCGGTTCAGGGTTGAATGATGCATTTAGTCTGTCGCTGCAGTTTCTGGTACCTACTTGTGCATCATGTCACCTTGAACCTGAAACCCTCTCCCGAAACCCTGACAAACAAACCTAAACGAAACCCTAAACACTAAGCCCGAAACCCTAAACCCTCAATCCCAATCCTCATAGTACCCCTATCCCTATAGAGCAATTAACAGGAATCCTTAGAATCAACCCTGAACCCTAAACCCTAAACCCTAACAGGAATCCTTAGAATCAACCCTGAACGGGAGGCTTTCTCCTACTTCTACTCCTCCGTGAAAGCACGGCCTACAGTCGCGGCGGAGGCGAGGTCGACGTGGGCCCCCAGGAAGAAGTAACGCCCCTTCATCAAATTCGGGATCTTCCGGAAACTTGTGTATACAAGTATATATATATATACACATGTACATATATGTATGTGTATATATATATATATATACTCACGCTATAACATACACATATATGTACACCTTTAGACCTTTAGATGCATATGCGTTCATGTTCGATGTTATCAGGTGTGGATTACATAGGCTCCTGGCATTGGGATCGTTGATACTAGTAGGTATCTTGTATTCGATGCTATCAGGGGTGGGATACATAGGCTCCTTGTATTTACGTTGCAGCGGGATCGTTCATACTAGCAGGTAACTTGCTAAGTTATTCAAGCCAGAGGAGCTCACTTTCGGACCACATAAGTCAGAAGGAGACTCTGGTACTTCTATTAGCCGTAGAAGTCCTATACCTGAATGGTGTGTTACGATTGTGGTCATAGCAATGACATGCCGAACAACACTGTTGATGGACAAAATCCTGCATTACCCATTATAAGGAATATACCATAATTCCCATAGTTTAGGGTCCTCAGGGTCATGCAGGATTTTGTCCATCAACAGTAGTACTTCGCGCTACAGAAGTTCGGGCCACATAGCAGCAACAACCGTCGCAACGGGTGCTGGTAGGTGTAATACAGGGGTCTGAGCGATGAGAAGTATCATTCCTCAGCATAGAACAACCCCAAGCTCAGTCTAATTATTTAGGTCTCATAGATCGTCCTCCTTCGTATAGCACAGACCCCGTCCCTCTGCCCGCCCCCCCCCCCCGGGCACCCCTTCTAAAGAAAAGATCGTCTAACTGTTGAGGTCTGATATTCGCAATCGAACAGGGGTCACAATGTAGCGTGTCTCTTCTGGGCATGGGTGTCGGATGAAGTTGTTGAACAGGGCATCCGTTGGCCCAACCTGTAGCCGACGAAAGCCTACCTAATTCCGGGTTCCTTACTATGGCTTCGGTGCATAATCCCTGAAAAATGTTGCTTTTTCGGCCAGCGGAATGGTCCACTTCTCAGAAAGTGCATGGGCTTTGTGTTTGGGGTTTAGGGTGCACGGGTGTGTGGAGTTGTTCAATCAGCGTGTGTTTCGAGTTCAAGTTGTTGGAGTGAAGGTCCGAATGCTGCATGACAGCGAGTTTATCTTAAACCCGCAATCCCTAATTAAACCCAAAACCCCTAAACCCTAAATCCCTAAACCCTAAGCCCTGAATCCCTAAAACCTAAACCCTAAACCCCTAAACCCTAAACCTTATAAACCCTAAGTATCAAGCCTTCTGCGTCCACCAGGAGAGCTTCACAGCTGAAGGATTTACCGTCGGAGCATTTTGGATAGAACACGGTTCTCTGCGCGCATGGCCCAGAGACTCAATATATGTTAATTAAGAATATTCCTTAAATCATACTAGGGATCCTACTATAATTCAAGGTATATTCATGTTCCTTAACTACGGGATATTCGAATCTCTGGGGAGTCCTTTCCGACCAATTTTGCAAGCTGCATTGATTTTGGATCCATCGAGAAAAACGACCCTAAGCCCTAAAGCCCATCAGACACCCGGAGCCTAAATATCCATGTGCCCAAACAGTATAGTTATTTCTACTCCGACCCTAAAGTGCCGATATAGGGACCACTTTACCTAGATAGTGCACGGGGGAACTTTAAACTTTTTGGCCTTATATATTAGCTCTATCTTAGAAAGTTTGAAATTTTTGGGGCTCGGTTGCTGAAGAAGAGAGCTTAAAGCCAAAGGACTCTTAGGGTGAACCCTGAGCCTCTATCCATGAAGCCAGATGCGGAGGTGAGCGACTTTGACCGACGCATGCCCTTAGCCGGCTTCGGTTTCGGTCTTCCGCAGGGCGGCCCAGTGGTGTCGGGAGTTTAGGGCGTTGTGAGGCTTCAGGGGATGGGGGTTTCAGCCTTCGCGATCTTATGGTTTAGGTTTTATATAGGGGTTAGGCTCCTTCTTGCTGCATAACCTAGTTTCCGTGCTTTGGGTTTACAGCCGTGGGCTGTTTGGCCCCGCAGGCGGGGTGCCTCAGGCGGCACAGGTAGGGTCTAGGCCCACGGTTGAGAGTCAAGGTGAGACCACAGATTGTCGAACCCCTTGTTTCAGCGTAGTTCTTCAAGGCATTTTTTATGTAGGGCTTTGAAGTCTCTGGAGCCTAGCTACACCTTGTTGATAATCCCTCTGCGATTGAAAGAAAGGGTGGTAGTGTGCTCTCCGGGCTCGTGGCTATCTTATGACAGGGCGCCTTTTGGATCACGGACTGTTGCGGCTGTCGTGTTCACTATACTATAACTTATGAGCTGGGCTTTAAAGTACCATACTTTAATGTTTTTTTGGGGACCTGGTACTTAAAGGGGACCATTATGAAATAAGATCTATACTTTTTCTGTCTGGTTATTTCAAGGCCCAGTGAAGCCCCTCATGAAAACTGAACCTGAAACCTTAAGCCCCAAGCACCAGATCCAAAAGGTGGAATGTTTTGCGGGCCATAGGTATCTGTGGACCAAAGTTTAGGGATCGGAGTTTTTAACCTTTCCAGGGCTCACGACCTCGTTCACGGATTTGGTTTAGGCTGTGGGGTTTAGGGTTCAGTTTCAAGGGCAGCGGATGTAGAGGGCTGAACAGGATCCCTAGGGTTTATAGGGTTTAGGGTTTAGGGCTTTAGGGCTTTAGGGTTTAGGGGTCAGGGTTTAGGGTTTAGGGGTTTAGGGTTTAGGGCTATACCAGGAAGAAACCACACCAAAGAGCCCCCAAAGTGGCGGTGTTTTGTGCCGCATGCAGGCGAACTCCAAACATCGGCGTGGATACCTTTAAAATCTATGCGCCCCCGAGGATCAGTCGTGTGATGGCCCGATATTTCGCCGGAGACGTGGATGTGAACTCGATACCTGGCCAGGCGAGACTAAGCTTCCGGGTTCAGAGTGGCCCCGAAAACCCTAAACCTTATCCCGTCATTAGAGAACCTGCCTCTAACTTTACCGATGAAGAGAGCTTCTCAATAATCAGGGACACCGTATCCATGGTCTGCATGGCATGGTTTCGTGTCGAGCGACTCCCCAATATTCAGCGATTCTCCCTTGCACTCACTAAGATCCAAGTGCCTGCTCCCCTTGAAACCCCCCGCCTAAGGATCATTACTGATTTTCAGTCCTCTGGCTTAGAATCGTGCTTGGGAGGATTGAGATTTTGGGTGTAGCACAGCATGAAATTACCCTAAGGGTCCTATAATTATCATATACTCTCCACAATAAGTAACCTACATAACTAATATCCTAAAACCGAGTACCTAATTATTGGGTCATTTGGACCCTTAGGGTTAGGGTTAGTAAGAGTTTTAGGAATCGAAGCTTGGAGGTGCACTTTCTGGTGCTTAGTAGGGAATGGGTCAAGGGATCCCTATACTAGTCCCTATATAATCCCCAATAATAGTCTCCGTAATCCACTCCCCCATTCCCTACTAAAAACCAGACAGTGTAGGATTAGGGGCTTCACCAGGGTTTATGGTTTTCGGGTTGAGCGTTTCAGGGTCTGGTCTAGGGTTCGGGATTGTCGGGTTTATAGATTTGTGGGCATCATGGCCCCAGCCGCCCCGGACAAAGTTCTCGAAGCAGAATCCATGGAAAAGAAGCCTCAAGCCCCAAAAGTCCCAAACTTCCAACCCCATCATAAATTCGTCTAGAACCCTGACAGCACCTTTATGAAGCCACTGCCAGAAGACTCGTTGTAAAGCCCCTTTGCAGCCTTCTCAGATATTATTTCCACTTCCCTCAACATCCGTTACTCAGGGTCCTGATTCAACATCAATGTGGGATGGGCAATATGTTAAACTGTATCCCTCAAGCGTTGTTCTAGTTGCTAAGGCTCCTAGTTGATTCTCTTCCCGTTTCAGTTTCCTAATTATTTAATTCCTCGGGGTAGTGTTGCTGAATGGGGAGCTCTAACGTTAGAACAAGGGTTGTCCTGCCTGGATTTCGGGCTTAGGCTGTATACAGTAGAAGCCAGAAAGTTGGAACATCATTAGCCTCATGCCCGTAAAGTAAAGTATAGGCAATCCCAGCATGAATCATCCTAAATGGATGTTCCAACTTTCTGGGGTTCACTATATGGTTTCAGGGGCCGAAGCCGCAGGATGAGGGATGAGGGTTGGGTACTGCCCCCACTCAGTAACAGTTGAATAACATTCATAATATAGATATATTAGGCCCTTAATAGTAGCCCTATTATAGACTGTTACTGTATGGGGGCAGTACCTAAGATTAGGGTTTAGGTTTAGGTACCTGGGCTTTGGAGTACCATACTTTAATACTTTTTTCTTAAAGGAACCCTTATGAAAAAAGTTTATACTTTTTTCTCCCTGGTTACTTAAAAGCCCAGGTACTGGCACCTTCTTTGAGGGACTCCTATCCAAGGGCTGGGGTCCAGGGGCCTTGTCTGTTTTCCTCCAAAGGACAACCCTTGCAACAATAGAGATCAAATCTTAACCTCAGCAGGTAGATTCTTGAGGTCTTTTTGCAAAATGAACACTTACTCAACACATCAAACCCTGAACCCGGCTAAAGGCGTGTCTTGGTCGGGCATTTATTCTTTATCCTTTGCTCTTGCCCTGAAACTAAATACATAAACACGCTCAGAAGAGCCCCTTGATCCTAAACGCCATAAGCCTTATAGAAAGCCTTTCTGTAGATTCCGGGTCAGACGAACAACCCCGTTCCGTGAATACGAATGACTAGGGATCCGAATGTCAAGGCCATCAAAGAAGGGGAGGGTATGAACCAAAGGTCTGAAAGGTGCTTAATCGGCTATTTGAGAGTTCCAAAAATTAGGAGTACCTTATTTTGGGGTCTTTATAATAAGGATCCTACTACTTAGGGCACTATATTAGGATCCCCTATTTTCGGAAACCCCCATTTCGTTTCCTACGCCCAAAACGCTAACCGCCAACTTGCCTCAGCTGCAGTCCCTATAAACCTTGAACTCCTAAACTCCATGAGGGCTAATTTCCCAAGGGGTACCTTAACTAGGACCTAGAGTAGGCCCTTGTTCCCTGTTTTGGGGGTTCAGGTTACCTAAGAAAGCCCCTTTAAACCAAAAAGGTTGCACCTTTTTTTTTCCTAGGTTACTCTTGGGTCTAGAAACCCTAAACCCTAACCCCTATAGATCCCTTAAAGGAACCCTTATAGTACCCTTTAAAGGACCCCTACTCTTGGGTCTAGTTAAGGCTGCTCGGGCGTTGGGCCGTTTCGAGCCGCATACAGAGGGCCTCAGGAGTTCAGGCTTTTAGGCTTTATGGGAGTGTAGGAGTTTAGGGTTTGGGGGTTTAGGGTTTAGGCTTTTTGGGAGTTTAGGAGTTTAGGGGTTTAGGGTTTACGGGTTTAGGGGTTCAGGGGGAGTTTAGGGTGAAGAGGTTTAGGAGTTTAGGGCTTAGGCATGGCCAGGGGACTGACGTCTACATCTACCTTTGACACTGAGTCTCGCCTTTTGGCCTCTTCCTGGTGTCTCAAGAGCCGAGCCGTGGAGGGGTCCTGTAGGGGTTCCTTTAATTTAAGGCCTTAAGGCTGTAAGGGTTTGGTTTGGGTTTTAGGATAGGATTTTCGGTGTTATTGGAAAAATTGGGCCTTTAAGGGTTTAGTTTTGTGTTCAGGGTAGGGTTTTCGGGGTTCCTTTATGAGGCTTTAACGGTTTAGTTTAGGGTTTTGTGGCTTGGGGCTTTTAGGGTTGCTACCAGGGGATGAGCTTCAAGAAGCAAAAAAACGATATGGGCTCTGCACAGGTTTTTGAGGGGGTCTTCAATGGGGGTTCAGGGATTCTGAGATCTCGGTGTAGTTCCCAAGCCGGAATTGAGAGGCACCCCTCGATCCCCACTGACAATCCATTTACAGTAGAAGCCCAAAAGTTGGAAACCCCATAGCCTCAATCCTTAAGAGTAATGTATAGGGAATCCCAGCACTATTTCGCCTTAATCCGGTTTCCAACTTTATGGGGTTTACTGTAATCCTATAAAGATAGGCCACAACAATTTAGACTCAAACTCCCTAAGCCCTAGGCTCTAGCCTCCTTAAAGCCCGCAGCCCTGAAAACGCCACGATCTTAAGACAAACCGTTTACCTTGCAACCCAAAACTCTAAACTGCTGCTGAACCCTGAGCCCAACAAACCGGGTCCAGCGCCCAGCTCTGGTTGCAGCGCGTATGCTGCTTCGGTTTAGGGGCTAAGGCTTTCTGTCTAGGATTCCTTGATGGCGTCGTTTAGGGTTTCAATAAGAGTTTCGAGCTTCAGGGTTTTAGAGTTGACACAGGGTTGTGGGTCTCGACAAGGTAAACCTTACTTGGTAAACCCCTACTTGGAGGATCATGGGACTTAGTAAGTCGGGGTATAAGTAGGGTAACTCCAGTTATAATTACTTATAACCCCACCTGGAGCTTCCTTTGCTATCTTTATTTCGATCCCAGGGCTATTTGTTATGTTTATTTGGGGATTGTAATAGTTATTCGGTCTCGGCCATAAATCCGCCAAAGCGGATGCTTTTGCAA
>BGNK01001080.1:162266-172922 GCA_003297005.1 Symbiodinium sp. clade A Y106 | reverse complement strand
GCTTGTCGGCTCGTTTACTCCACGGTGCCATTGCCTACGGGCCGTCGCGGGCTGTGCATTTGCACGCTCCGCTTCTTTTCTCTGTATAGTTTGGCAAGACGAATTTGTGAGCGCGTCGCGAGACTCAGGCCGCACCCGACAAAAAGGGCCTAAACCTTCAAGTCCAAACCCTAGGCCCTAAACCCTAAAGCCCAAACCCTAGGCGTAGAGGGTTTACTTGAAGGGGCAGGGGACTTAGTAAGTTGGTTATAAGTAGAGTTATAATTAGGGTAACTCCATTTAGGGCACTTATAACTCTACTTATAACCTACTTACTAAGTCCCCTGCCCCTTCAAGNTAGTAAGTTGGTTATAAGTAGAGTTATAATTAGGGTAACTCCATTTAGGGCACTTATAACTCTACTTATAACCTACTTACTAAGTCCCCTGCCCCTTCAAGTGGGGTTTAGAGCATAAACACATGGACGCAAACCTGGTTCCGGATTCGAAGCACCTGAGGACAAGCACTGGAGAGAAAGCAATATAGGGGCTTTAATAATTAGAACAGGGTTTGCCGCCCATTATACTACGTATAATAAGGAACCCCCAAAGTAGTATTGGTAATTATTTAGGCTCAAAGGCTCCTATAGTATAAGCAAATCTCAGCCCTGCACACGCTCAGTTTTTCCGATGCACGCGCTGGCAGTGCTTACGGCGTTGGACGTCGGACGATCCTGCAGGCAGGGTGCGGTGGAGCTTGGGGCTTGGGTTTGTTAACATGGTTTAGGGTTTAGGGGTTTAGGGCTTGTAGGGCTTAAATTTAAGTGTCGGGGTTCGGATGGTGACTTTGTCGACGACGTAGTTCTCCTGACTTGGGGGCTTGCAGATGTTTCTCGAGGCTTCTGCAGTGGAGTTCTGGGTAAACCTTATACATCCTAAACTGGAGACTAAAATCCCCAAAACTGTCCGTCCTAAATCCTGAACTGGAACAAAAAATCTCAAATCCCTAACTCCTATGCCCTGAACCTTTAACCGGAGACCAAGTTTCCCCCACACCCCAGTCTGGTTCTTAGTAGGGAATGGGGGAATGGCTTACGGGGACTATTGTTGGGGATTATATAGGGACTACTGTAGGAATCCATTCCCCCATTCCCTACTAAGCACCAGACAGATGACCAGGTGCGCGACCGGCGCGCTTTCCGCGGATATTCTTCACAAGCGTTCCGTCCTCGGTTCGGCCCTACCACCCCACCGTGTGAACATTAAAGAGTTTACCTAGACCCCGTAATTACCCTCTACTGACTCTACAAAACCTGATACACACCACCATGAAGGACCATAAGGGCTCGATGCAAACGACGGCTGCTACTACGACTACAGTGCCTGCAGTTGCACCCTTTCCCCCATCGTGCGACCACTGCTTGTGCTACCATGTATAGCGAGAAACCCGCTCCTGGTAGCCCGACAGCATTTGCGGCATGAACCCGGAAGTACTCCGCGACCTTGTCTCCCCACAGTAGCTCCAAACACCCGAACCCCATTCATAACCTCCTAGTTACCTAGAGGGTCCATAGAAACTGCCATCATGGAGCTCCTCGTGGCTGCGGACGTCGAATCCGTAAGTAGGCATTGTTTGCATACTTGCAGTCTCAGGGTAAGCATCAGAATCCTTCCATCCGACGGCGAAGCTGCAGGTATCTGCAAGCAGTCGCTGATCACTACTGCCCCCGGCCGACAAAGTATCGGCAGGCATCGCGTGCTTTCCCAAACCCCAAACCTCAAACAGTCAGAAACAATCAAATCATGAAGCCTGAAGGGGATTGTTGTCCGGGTTTCAGGATTGCATTCTTCTGGGCATTGGCCGCACCCAAGAATTCACTCATCCAGAAAGCCTTTTAATTGAAGTTGTTCGGGTCCTGGGTCCAAGACATGTTCGAGTCCGGGCTGATTCATCGATGGGAAAGGCATGTGGGCAACCGACATTCCGACACCTGGGCGAACCCTAAACCTGAACGGCCCTAAACCTTACAAGCAGCTCATACTTCCTCAGCCGTAACTTCGGGTCGAAGGCCTGTGGCCTTAGGTCAGAGGCCTCACAGGCACCCTGCGACTTAATCTGTCTGTAGCCCCACCGCAAGTGCAGGGTGAGACTCAAGTGTTTGGTTTAGTCTAGTCTTGTTGGGTCCCAAACACATCTAAACCCTGAAACTTACATTCTTCCAGAATCAACTTCGGCCCTATAAATGAGGAGCCCTGAACACTAAACCTCGAGAACCCCGCTCTTGGCATTTTAAACCAAGTTTTGAGGCTTTGAGGGTTGGAAGACTGCAGGTGTGGAGCCAATCCCGCGGCAGGCACCCAGCGGGGGGCGGGATTCTTCCAAGGGTTACCCGAAAGGTCCACGCGGCATGTAGTTCTGACAAGGGAAATACTGTACGCCTAGAATGTATTACATAATGTTTAATAAATAACTGTCAGATATGCTCATGACTGTAGCTTGGACTGTGTCTTCCTAGGCATGCTGGAGGGACTGTGCTTCAGTTGTCGCGTAGTTATAGTCTAGTACATGTTAGGACGATGCATGAGCAGCACCAAGCACTTTTTCTGCTTAGACCCTAAACCCGAAGGCATTTAGCAACGCCTGCCCCAAATGACTCCAATCTGGATCCTTTCGAGCCAAATTATATTTTGGGGTGCTTACGCCTTGGCCCTAAGGGTCCATGTGCCCATAGAGGACGTACGTTGGCGTTAGCACCTCTGTACCGAAACACCCGTATGAGGGCTTCAATATGCGTCATGTGCGCGCATGGACCCTTAGTGTTAAGTACGATTTGAGAATTGGACCTGCGGGCTGCATCCTAAACTTTGGGCCCCGAACCCGTCTCTACTGTACTCGAACTTTCGTGGAAAAGTTGGTTTGTAATCCCTGTAAGCCGTACCTTCTAACGTACCTTTTGCTTTTTCTTGTATTACAGGAATCATAGAATCGGATATCCAATAAAGGTACAGTAGTTTAAAACAGTTATGTAGGATCTAGATCACCCGCTAATCCTCACCGCCCAAACCTCAAAACCCTTGAACCCCGAACTATTCCAAACACCTTGAAGCTTCACGCTGCGAGTCCATGTATCTATATCTAAAGTGCATGCTTTGGCCCTCAGTCTTCTCTTGCATCCTGCATATACTTGGGGGTCAGTTCTTTGTACTACATGGGCACCTTGACCTTCAAGGTATATCATAAGCGCTAACGGACCTATCTCGAAAGGGTCTTCAACAAATTCTTGGGGCCGTCATTTCACCATGGTAGCACATAGGGACCCTGCTCCCTACACTCTACACCCTAAGCCCAAAGCTCAAAAACAAATTCTCGTATCCTGTGCCCTCTTGCTCTTGCAGAGGTCTTTGTTTGTTTGGCGGCCGGTACCGCCCAGTGACGCCTTCGTCGCATTGGGCATGGCGACCGCCTCGGGCATAGGTTTCAGAGCTTAGGCTTTAGGCTTTAGGTTCTAGGTTTCTTTTAGTTTAGGAGGTTCCCGCTGATCAAGAAATAGGGCCTTGAGCGGCCTTTGAACTAAAGATCCTGTGCTTCGGGAACAATTTTGGGATACCTGCTTGCGTGTAGACAGTGTGTTGAGCTGCCAACCTCTTGAGGACCGTAGCTCGTACACACTTAAACCCTCAACCCTGAACCCTAAACCCCACAGGCTAAACCTTAAACCCCAAACCCGAAACCGCAGCAGCAGTGGTTTCGGTCACGATTTGAGACATCGCAGGGGGTCGATGCGTTTGAGTCCTAGCCACCAGCAGCCCATCGCTGCTGTCCGTGAGGATCTCTTTGCACTTAGGGTTTAGGGTTTATTTTAGGGATTTAGGGCTTTAGGGATTTAGGGTTTAGGTTTTAGTTGCGGGTTTGCGGATTAGAACTCCTTCGTTGAAGCCCGGCTCTTCAACACCCAAAACCGTCGATGGTCTCGTGGGCCCTGCTCTAAACTTAGCCTTCTTCTGTGCAAGCTTTGTAAGGGAAACATGAAACCAAAAAAGACTGCACACAAACTGCCCCCACCAACTCAAACTCAGCCCTAAACTCATGAACCCAAGTGTGATACCCGAAACTTCGAACCAACCCCCAAGTCAGCCCAGTTTTTCAAACTGCAAGCCTCGCTCAAAGCGCCCGTAGGTAGCCACCACTACACCGGAGCCGCCACCACTGGAGGAGGCAGTGGCACCAGAATTATCCCGTAACGTAGAAGGCTGAAAGTTGGAACAACATTAGTAAGTACAGGTGCTTTAATAATCAGAAGAGAGTTCTGGGGTACATACTTGCATCATAATCAGGAGCCCGCAAATTACTCATGCTTATATAGTATCTTCATGTCCTCAGAATCCCAGCGCTCATCCTCAGATCATGTTTTCACTATAGAGGCACCAGGAACCCCTGTGAGGGCCATATCACTCCAGTCTAGTAAAACATGATGTGGGCTTGGGCTTAACATGAGGACTCTTGGTCAAACTGCGGGCTGTAAGAAATGCTCTTGCTAAACATTATTGACATTCTGGTTTGTTCAAGGCTGAGGGTAGTTTTTGCTGTCCGTTGTTTGGGTTTGCTGAGGGAAGTATAAGATAGCCTATAGACAAAGGAGTTTCTTCCCACAGCCCGGTGTTTTGCCAAGGCCACAGAGCCGATCAGAGTTTAATGTCGGAGCCTGGTCAAGAGACCTTGTCTTGATTAGGTCTGGGCTTTGGAGTACCATACGTTGTTACTTTTTTCTTAAAGGAACCATTAAGGAATAAAAGTTTATACTTTTTTCTCCCTGGTTACTTAAAAGCCCAGAGGTTGTACGAAAGCCTAATATTTTGCTGATGTGGGACCAGTGTTTCCTAATCAGGTCCCTGCATTACCTACGGTATTTATCGTAGGTCGTTTTGTTAGTTCAGTTGATAACACAAGGCCTGTTAACAACAGATAGTACAATGGAGACTGTAGACTATATATGTGGAGTCATCGTAGTTTAGGGCCCAGATTCTCCCCAAACCGAATTGGCGCATCGGGTGTTTCACGTTTAGGGGTGAGGACCGCTTGAAGGTTTCACGGTTTGGATTAAGTACTTCCTGTGTCCATATGCTCGCTGTTCATATTATAATATACTGTATCGTACTTCGGCCCTGAAGTAGTCCCTGTGTAGGTACTTGAGGGCCCTTAGGGTTGGTGCCGACGAAACTGGGAACCCCAAACCCTACACCCAGTCCCAAACCTGGAAACCTAGGCACTTAGGACCAAACCGTTTGGGAGCAATGGGAGCTGCCAGATCTCCACAATTTCTGAAGTAAGGAATACCTCTAGTCCCCACTGTAGGTCTTCTAGCTGGGATCCAATAACAAAGATGCGGTAATCAAAGCCAGGAGCTGCGATGGAGACTAGATAAGTACAGTCCATTTAGGACTTATGCCTCAGGGTTTCGGGTCTATCCAGGATTTCCTTGGCGGAAGCAAAGCGGATTCTCCAGGATATCTGTGTCACGGGCCTAGGACCTCAGCAACCTTGGTGTATCCTGAGTAGCCAAGGTACTTTAAACAAAGCCAGTACACCAATTCATTAGAGTCATGTCCCTCTTCTACTGTAGAGGTACAGTGGCTACTCCATGTAAACGCAGTTCCCACATTTAATAGGGTTGTGTTGCACGAACTCTTGTGGCCAGGCCCGCTGCGTCCCCAAGGCGTTCTGCCGCCCTGGCGCACAGGCTGGGGGTTTGGGGCAGGAATTTGGTAGTAGACTAGGTGTTGGAATTCTAATTTCAGAACAAAAGAGCACGTGGCTCATAGCCGCTCCTGAATGCCTGCTTGTACGCACAGCCAGAAAATCAAACAATGACAAGTGCAACAACAACAGCAGCAACAGCAACAACAACAGCAACCTGAAGCATTAGTACTAATGTCCCCTTAAAGTCTTCCTTACAAGACTTTACGAAAACATACCCCCGCACCCGTCTAATCATGTTTGAGGCCTTACAAATTACACAGACACCCAAGGGCTCCAAGTATACAAATAGCACCTACTTTGGGGCTTAAAGTCTGTATATAGTACCTACTTTGGGCTGTTTTGGAGCCCCAGGGACAGAAAACCTCCTCAAGGCGCCAGCACATCTCTGGGACGACAGCGGAAGTGGTGGAAAGCCAGGGCCGGTTCCTCAAGGAAGCTGTTGGGTGGTTTAGGGTTTAGGGCTTATGGGTTTAAGCCGGCAGCCGGAATAGGTTCTAAGCCTGTTTCTTAGGGCTCCTTCTTATATTTATACTATAATCTACAAGATGAATCCCTTGTCTCACCTTTGAGGGCCCTATTCTACGGCTTATACCGTTTCTAGGGTTGTGGGGTGAAGGGTTTGAGGTCTAGGCAGCAAGCCTTGGGTTCGGGGGTCGGAGCCTTTGCCTGTAATTGCTTTATGTAGGCAAACACTTTGTCATAGTTGGGTAACATTTTACATTTTTTGGGGTACTTAAAGCCACCAAGGAATAAGAATTTAGATTTTTAATCCTATCCCAACCATGAACTAGGACAGGGTTTTCGGAGGGCGGACGCTCGTTTTTCTCTCAAAATATAGCGGCCTTTGCTCTTGCCTTGCTTGCTTTTTAGAATATTATCCAGTCCCTTACGATGGGTTTGCTTCTCTTTCTCACAGTCTTCCGCTGCTTGCTCTTCTTCCTCGAACACCTTCCTCAGTCCTTCTGAAGTGGTTTGCTTTGCTTCCTCTGCGGTCTGCACCTCTTTCTAGTCTCTAGTCCTTTCCACTTGGTCTGAACCCCATGCTTCTTTTTGTATAGACCCTGAATCCTTTCTCGAGTTGCTCCTCTTCCTCAAAGTTGGGGGCCCCTCTCGCATGCGTTGCTCCTCTTCAGGGTTTGCCAAGTGAGATGCAGCTGGCTGAATGTTCAGCCGCGAACTTTGGAATCGTGAGCCAGAAAGCCACTAATCCTAGCAGACCGCAATAATATAGGGGCCTAAATAATTACCAATACTATTTTGGGGGGTCCTGATTATAATTATAGTATAATGGGCCCCGAAACCCGATTCTAATTGTTAAGGCCCCTATACTAAACCCTTGTAGTAGCCCTTAAAGTAACCCTTATAACTTATAGACCCATAATTTACCCTAAAACCCTTAAAGGAACCCTTAACGGAACTGGCCCCTATATGAATTATTAACTATCTTTTGACAGTTTAGGGTTTCAGGCCAAGCCCGACTCCGTAAACCCTAACCCCAAGGCTCCAAGCACACGTTGTCCGAACGTTGCTCCCCAAGGAAATGCTCACAAAGAGGCCTGAACAACTGGAATAGGATCTTGGCATATCATGCTACAACTCTATAAGGAACCATGAACGGCGGATGCTGCTACTAATTATTCCCACCCCTGTATTCTGCAAGGCCTTTGATCTGGTTTGGAGCCTGAGGGTAAGCAATGAAACCTACCCCTGACCCCAACATGGGAGATTCCGAAAATAGGGAACCCTAATATAGTACCCTAAACAGTAGGATCCTTATTATAAGGACCCAAACCAAGCTATATCTAATTGTCGGAAACCGCCACATCTTAAACGAAGCCTCAGCCGATCCAGGTCGATCTGGCTTGTCAACTCTTCACAGGTGCCACCGGGGCTCTTTAGCATTCTGTTTTGTCGGGATCTTACCCCTAAGCCACTGCCAGAACCCTAATATAGCGGCCTTAATAATTACCTATACTATTTTGGGGTTCCTTATTATAATTAAAGTATGATGAGCCCCAAAACCCTATTCTAATTCTAATTATTAAGGCCCCTATATTAAACCATATCAGCCGACCGTCTGAAGATTGTTTTTGTGTTTGTTTTTGGTTCAGGGGTTTGCTCCAGGATGCAGACAGGTTTATGTGGGGCTCAGAAATTCAGAAATGTTATGAAACCTGAAGACTCAAAGCCGTGGTCCGGTGCCTTAGGGCATCCGGAACAGGGATTGATACTTTTTGCCGCTAGACCCTACACGAGCACACGAAGCCGCAGCCGAAAAAACGGAATCGCTTCGAAGCAAGCGCTGATTGTGGAACTGGCCTATACCCTGGACTAGCTACTTGACCTGCAGGTTCTTTGGGCGGCTGTGGGTCATTGCCCGCCCCACGAAACGGCTTGGGACCCTCGCTGGCATGGGTGTAAGAGCCTTCTCAGATTTTTGGATTTGGGTGTTCGGTTTCGGGTTTAGGAGACTATTGCTGGTCTACTTGATTTGGGAAGAGGTGATTGTGGGTTTGTTTTTGGGGTTGCGTATGCTCTGGGTCTTCAAGATAGTGTCTGGAATCTGCACACACTCTGAGCACTGCAAACAGCCCTAAACACACAAACCCTGAACTCCATAATCGCACACCCTAGATCCCAAATCAATCAAGCGCTGGCGCTGCACATGAAAACTTCAGCGCGCAAGCCCGGCGGCACCACATGTGAGCTCTTCAACCGTCAACTTTTTATGTGCAAAGCCTCAGAACCCTGAACGTATGAGCCCTACACCCTAAGCTACAAACGCCAAGCAACCCCCTGCCCGAAACTGAGGAGCTTGGAATACTACAGTCCGCAACACCAAACCGCTCGATCCTAACCCCCTGAACCCTAAACCGTAATCGTAAACCCGACCGAGTCTGTCACTTGATACGACCATGGGTGGCTTCGAGCCGTCAGGGTCCAAGGGTGGGGGCGTTGTGTGAGTTATATCGAAACCCTCAACCAATTGACTCCGATGTACTCCAGAAGCCTAAACCCGAATACATATATATCTCTGTATGTATATATATACACATATATGATACATATTATGTATATACAGATATGTTATACAATGTGTAGTTCCATATGAACTTCTGTCTGTCTGTCTGTGTGCATGTATGTATGTATGCATGTATGTATGTCTAGGTGTATGTGTATGTATAAGTGCATATGCAACTGTATATGTATATGTACATTGTATATGTATGCATGTATGCATGCATGTATGTATGTATGTATGTATGTATCCTTGCATGTGTATATATATATATATATATATATATTGTGTGTGTATATATATACTTGTATATATATATATGTGGTAACAACCCCCCCCCATGAACTACCGACCCTCGTTGTGTATCGTAAATACCGTGTCAAAACAGCTTTTCCGGCAGGTCCGGATTCACATAGAGAGTTTTTGATGGCTTTTGTTTGGGTCTAAAGTAGAGAACGTGTCAGTCAACTCATTCACGTTCGACGTGAGGTCCACATCCTCTATCTCTTAAGGACTACTGAAATCAATCAAACATTTCAACAAGACGTGTCAGTCAGCTCATTCAGGTTCGACGTGAGCACACAGTCAACGGCAACACTGTGCCCTCCCAATCAAAAACCAACTTTTCCTAGGGAAAACCAAAAAAACCAAAAAAAACATCTTTTGAGACACTATGCCACTATGCGGCCAGACACCAAAAAGATGGTTTTTTTGGTTTGCCCTAAGAAAAAGACTGTTTTGGACAGGAAAACCAACTTTTTCCTAGGAAAAAGATGGTTTGGACAGGAAAACCAACTTTTTCCTAGGAAAAAGATGGTTTTGGACGGGAAAACCAACTTTTTCCTAGGAAAAAGATGGTTTGGGCGTGAAAAACCAACTTTTTCCTAGGAAAAAGATGGTTTTGGCGTGAAAAACCATCTTTTCCTAGGGAAAACCAAAAAAAACCATCTTTTTGGGTGTCTGGCCGCATAGTGTCTCAAAAGATGTTTTTTTTGGGGTTTTTTTGGTTTTCCCTAGAAAAAGTTGGTTTTCCTTCCCAAAGCCATTTTTTTCCTAGGAAAAGTTGGTTTTTCACGCCAAAACCACCTTTTTCCTGAGAAATCTCGGTATTTCACTCCAAGACCAAGCTTTTCCTAGCAAAGAGTGTGCATTTCTTTTGTTTTTGCNTCTTTTGTTTTTGCGCGCGTTACGAATTAGTGCTGTCAATATAAGGTTCCAGTGTCATCACTATTGCGATTCGAGTCCGCTTAGCGTCAGTACTATACAATAGACCGGGTAATAACCAGTACATTATTCGGATCAGTTTTGGGGTCAGACCAGGACCCAGGATTTCAGGGTTCTCACAGCTACCACTACAATTTCTTCCAGCTGATTATGGTTGCAAATTCAAAAACGAAACATTGGGGTCAGATTATGGGTGGTATAAAGATTACTATAGATGACCTTGGGCTGCTGTTAAGGCGAATATTACGGCCACCTTTGACATAACTGCGAATGACAAGGATAGGGTTGGGGCTGATGTTGCTCGGAATCCGGAATCAGTTAACTTTTCTCGTCATTATGCTGGTATCTAGCACACGTTTAACAGAAGGGTTAATATGTGCATACACACACATAAGTGTACTTACAGGTATACGGGCAAGTCTGGCAGCAAGTCCGACNCTTTTCTCGTCATTATGCTGGTATCTAGCACACGTTTAACAGAAGGGTTAATATGTGCATACACACACATAAGTGTACTTACAGGTATACGGGCAAGTCTGGCAGCAAGTCCGACATGAGCGATCATATAGCACAATGAGAAGGGTATGCCATATACAATATAAATGTTGGTGTAAACAAACAAATGATCCCAAAAAACCTAAAGGCCATCATTTGGGCAACGCCAGAGCGAACACAGC